>CM046311.1:49086599-49392931 GCA_025267735.1 Mactra quadrangularis
AGAGTTTCTATTAAAAAGTTAAAGTCAATGTGCGATTTAAAGTCCACTTCCATATGCATGTTCAGTTGATTTAACAATTTTACCCGATCACCCCTGATCATTGAAATATTTTTCCGATAGGCGATCCATCAATATATCTTTTTACATCTGGACAAAACTTTCTCGTTTGAGCAATTTAGCTGATTCCCTAGTGGGATTCGAACCCGGGACCTCATGATTCCCCAGCCAGCATTCTACCACTGGACAACTGCACTGTTCTAAATATGAATTATGGGTTATTTTCCTGCAGGCTTTGCAAAGCGAGGCAAGTGTATTGATGTTAAAGATGGATTTAACGCCGTAGCAACACATTGTATAGGTCATATAACGGCGGTCAGGCAACCTACCCACTGTTCCTGTAAATCTCTGGATTTAACTGTCCTCCGGTAACTATTCACTTCCTTCCGTCAGTAACTGACAATTGTCTTTTGTAACAAAGAATCAGTGATAGGAAGGAGATTGGTCGCAAGAATAATTTCAGAATAGTAAACAGCATCCCCAGGGCGATTGTTAGATAGATACCAGTAGCCTGATGACCACGTATAATATAGCTGTAAAGTCGGTGAACGTGCATAGGCATGAAACTTTGACTATAAAATGCATTTTGGGCATTACATTATTTCTACGGCCATTCCCCCTACTACCAATGATTTTTAATTATGTAGGGCAGTTGTCAGTCACTGACGAAAGTATGCGCTTAGTAGTTGGTTAACAGCTAAATCCAGAAATTTAGCCTTTCAAGGAGGAGTGAGTAGGTTGACTGACCGCCGTTATATGACCTATACAGTGTGTTAAACCCTACAAAAATAAACAAACAAACTAACAAACTTGACTTTTTTACACAGGGTCGAGATGGTCGTGGGTTAATATATGTTTGGTCTTCAGGGGATGGTGCTTCAAACGATGATTGTAATGCTGATGGCTTCTCCAAGAGTCGATACACAATAGCCGTTAGTTCAGTGGGTATTGATAAACAAGAATTAATAACGGCAGAGAAATGTGCAGCAATATTTGCGGCCACATATAGCGGTGATATTTCTACGAAAATTGTAAGTAAAATGACATTATGTTATAATGTTAGGGCTGTCACGATACGCCAGGAGCGTATCGCTGTATACTGCGAAGCGCTAGAACCGAACCGTGATACGTACCACGATATACTGTTTGCAAACCAAAGACACGGCTGCATAATACTGTCTTAAAAAACTTTATTTAACTGTTCAGTGTTGAAGTATGTTATAGAATTTTGTAAGGGAAAAGGCCTGTAGCAGACTGGGATGAAAAACAAACCCTGGAATACTGCTCCAACAAACATGCATTGTTTCCAAATTTATTTATTTATACATGCATATTTTTGTTCCATACGGTAATAATGGTGACATAAATCTAATTACAGACAACTACAAACAGAGATAATTCTTGTGCCGCTAATTTCTCAGACTCGGCGGTGTCTGCTCCCACTGCTGCTGGGATTATTGCATTAATGTTGCAAGCAAAGTAAGTATTTCCTTGTCTACTCATAAGAAGTTTAAATTCCATTTAATTACCTGCACGATTTGTTCTCCTTTCATCTTTCTGGTTTCTCGGAAAGTTGACTCGTTTGTCTGTTTTTATTTGGTAGCAACACATCGTATAGGTCATATAACAGCGGTCAGTCAACCTACTCACTCCTCCTGGAAAGGCTAAATGTCTGGATGTAGCTGTTAACCAACTACTAAGCGCATACTTTCGTCAGTGATTGACAACTGCCCTACATAATAAAAACTCATTGGTAGGAGGGTGAATGGCCGTAGAAATAATTTCATGACCAAGCTCCATGAAGGTATACTCCGCCAGGGAATCGAACCCACGACCCCTCGAACAGTAGACTTGCGTGCTACCTACTGAGCTAGCCGGGCGGCTAAGTTGACTATGTATCCGCATCGTTGAAGTGACTGGCTGTCAACATAGTATGGATTCAATGAAGACCATACTCTAATTATGTCTACCACCTTTGATGGAAGCATGTGATTATTTTTAGATATTGTTTCTCTAGCAGAGGTTTAATACAGCACATTTAATCTCTTGCCTAAATGCTGGCATTTATTGTTAAAACGAAATAATATTACGATTCAAGGAAATAAATGTGATAATAAGGAAGAATTTAAAAGTGCCCCTTTAAAGGGCTCCATTATAACCCCAATATCATTCTCATACCAAGAGGTTATCAAGATTCTCGTTATTATATCGAGAATCTTGATAACCTCGGGGTACAATAATTACCTTTGTATTTATAGACATATATAACTAGACTGGCTATCGTATTGCTTCAATTATATATATTTCTTATTTCAGTGGTGACCTAACGTGGAGGGATGTTCAACATATAATTGTAGAAACCTCTTCTCTTGAAAACTTGGATGTCGTTGTACAAACTAACAGTGTCGGTAGACAATGTATGTTTATTTCATTTTTACATCGGCTTACATGCAATCTGATGAAAACCCGATCTAAAATTTTCTATAAGGACGAGTATGTGTATTTTTTAGATATAAACACTTTCACAATTAAAATACAAATTTTGTTCACTTTAGGGCAATCAAAGAGACGATGCAGTTGAAACTGTCAGTGTTGGGGCATAGGCAGCCACTAGGTCTCCTGGACCGTTGTTGTGTCGAGAAAAAGTGTCAGCAAATGTTCTGTGCCTGCAGTAGGTGGTATATGTATTCATATTTAACATATTTTTATATGAAATATTGGATTGGATAAAGAAGCATATTGTGCCTGTATGTATATGCTCTCCATAAATAAATAATAACTAAAGCGAAACGTTTCCAAGCTATTCGGTTACTTTGGCGTATGTTATTATCTAGACATAATATTGTATATATTTATATATATGTATATTTGCAGTCAACGAATTTTTAGGATTTGGATTGATGAATGCTTCTGCAATGGTTGAAACAGCGAAAGCATGGCAAACGGTACCAGAGTACATCACCTGTGCATCTATTAATTATACAGTAGAAGCGTAAGTAATGGTTTAAGTAATGAATGTGCTTACCGCATGCCATTCATGAATGTATTTATTTACTTATTTTCATGTACTTATTTTCAGGTAACTCATTTAACAACATGTATTCAAACACATGTAGTTCAATTGTGTAAACGAAACATCTCCCCCTCCCCTTGATATGTCTTATTGGAGAGGCTTTCGTATTAAAAACACATTCGGAAAAACCTCGGCGATCATCTACGAAGATATACCTCGGATATCAAACGTAGTAGGAATACAACCAAGTTATGAGGTCAGGCGATTAACCTCATAGGTTTTGTAGTGCCGATGTAAACCACCAACATGGCAGATCATTTTGCAGAAAGTATCGAGTACACAAAACATGTTTAAGGATCAACTTTGATTTAAGTGAATATCAGTTACAGGCATTGAAGAGCTTTAACTGCCCATAATCGTCCGTCATTTTTGGTGTGTGCCAGCGTTCTATTGAATAAACGTCGGGAACGAGGCTAGATTCTATGTTGGAACTACTTTCGCTCCTCGTGATATCCGAGGTGTATTCGCGTGGAAAATCGCCGAAGTAGTTCCGAATGTTAAAAACAATGATCATACTACATGTATTATAAAGTACGGACTAAGATAATGCTATTTTCAAATTCATATTGCACCGTTTGCGAACTCATTGCATTATCTCGGACTGTGATTATAACGATATCGGTAATCCGCATGAGAAATTACATTTCTTTAAAATTGGACTGACTCGGTTTTGTTCATAAGAGCCAATGCAAATTGTTAAAACTGCTGATTGCTTACACTGTCCGATACGTATTTTGATGGCACACCATTTAAAATAGCCTATACTATGGTGGCGAAGAAACGAAAATACGAAGACACGACATATGTAAGGCAAAACACGACACATTTTATCTGTTATATTGTTGCATTTATTTTGTCGTGTGTTCGTTTCTTCGCCACGAAGTAACGAAAAAACGACAAAATTCGAAGATACGACAAACTATGGATTTGTCGTGTCTTCGTTTTTTTTCCTTTCTTCGCGACGAAGAAACAAAAAAAAAACGACATGGCGTAAATCAGTCACCATACTATACATTTATACTTAATTTCAGCTTTAGCTTTCATGATACAGTAACCATAACTTATGAATTAAAAGACGAAGAATGTCAGATACGATTTTTAGAATGGGTGCAATTGGACATATATTATAGTGGCTATTATAGAGGCGATATGGAATTCGATCTTGTTTCTCCGGGGGATACAAGTAGTATCATCTTTCATGAGAGAGGGGATAATGCATACATAACAGATTTAATTAAAACAAAATTTATGTCTGTACATTATTGGGGCGAAAATCCTGTTGGTAATTGGACATTATACGTTAGAGACAAGAGTGTATGGGAAGGTAAGAAAATTTACTTTTTCAACGAGTTAAGGATTTATAGTCACGTGATCTTTAACCACAACTAAAGGGGTAAACAAACACTTTTTCGCCGATTTTCATTTCCAGACAAATTTCTGATTGACTTGAAATAGCGCACCAAATAACCGCATGTACAAGAGTGCTACCGTTCTTTATCTGAAACTCTTAATTAAACCTTTTGTTTGCTCTGAATACTCCGCACAAAAATTAGATAGAGATATAAATGATGTTGTTTTTTGCGAAAAGTTTTTGTGGGGAGGATTCAGAGTAGACAAATCACAGGCTAATATGGGCATCTTTGGACAAATAAATGTAATTATGGAAAATAAGCACATTTGACTTATTTATGGCAGCTTCAGGAATTTGAAAATTAACAAGAGTTTGATTACAATCTGAAAATCACGTGATCATAAATCCTTAAGTTACAACATTTGTATTTTATTTCATATTTTTGTAGACAGAATAAGATGTGTTTGATGTTATTGTGGTAATTTTAACAATTCTACAATTTAGTAAACAAACGTAATGCTCTCATATTAACCCGGTGACTTGTACGACAATCTAAACAACTAGGCCTACATGCAGTTGGCACTTGCAACAAAGAAAGTTTATTTATAAAAGACATTTCATCATATATACACTGTAACCCCGCTATTAAGACCACTGACCGTTCTTTTAAAAAATGGTCTTATTACCGGGATGGTCTTATTAGCGGATAAATTGGTCTAGCATAATTCATAGTACAAAGATTGTCTGACATATACTTTGTTAACTTAAAACAAGGACCCTTTAAAACATGTTATATAGAGTCCTTGCTTAAAGAATCATTTGAAAGCATAGTGGGTGTGATGAGCTTAGTGGGTGTAATAAGCTTTTACTAATTAGTCATTATCAAGAGATGTTTTCACATTGCATAAGATTTTCAAATTTTATCATGAATAATTCTATTTATGAAAAATAATTGAGTTCAACTTCGTTATTACATGTATGTACATTGTACATAATTTAGCGAGACACTTGTTCTTAAGTTACCATGGGGCATCGTTTCAAAATCGTTATTCCCCAATAACAAAATACGATCGTCATTAGCTATCGGGCGAGTGTTTAGTTTGTATCACAGACTGTTGTAGAAACAATATTTACAATGAATTTATACTTTAAGTCGATTGTGAAACAAGTTTTTACAACTTAGATTAATCACTTTTGAGTAGGTTTCCTAGTCCCACAGAATTGCAATAGGTGGATCCAGCGGGGTGGGGGGTCAGGGGGGGGGGGGTCCGGATCCCACTAGAATTTCCAAAATGTACCTGTCCAATAGTGTATTTCTTGACTGTAAATCATGTTAAAGTAGCATGAAGCAATTTTTCTCGGTGCTTAACATAGATTTAATGGTTATGTAGTTTGTATTATAAATATGTTGCATTATTCTGCAAAATGTGCATAATGTGGTAGTGGTGCAAAAGTTTCGACCCCCCCCCCCCTAGAAACAAAATCCTAGATCCGACCCTGATTGAACTACTGGGATAAAGTTTCTGGCTAAGGAAACGACGAGGTAGGTTTTAGGTGAATTTCCACCTGCGCCGAGCTAGCGATCCTATGTTTGTCAGTCCAACGACGTAACTACTTGGCCACGCCCGCTCCTTAACAAAACATTGTTAAACATTTTGTTCTACTTACAGACACTTATATGTATATATACTCCTATAGTCTGACGTTCTATGGAACTTTAACAAACCCCCTTGAAGGAAAACCTGAAGGTAAGTCACGTGATCAACTTCTAAATGACTTCACTGGGAAAACTAGTGCTTCTTCGATAAAAGCTTAAAGAAGATCTTATATTAAAATACTTTTTAATTAAACAATGAAACAAAATCAAATAATAAGTTATATGAAATAATCCGATACAATGGCATATGGCAGGTTAACAAACAATTATAGATCCTATAAACCTTTAATTACCTTCCGAAAGTTCTTCGACATATGTAATTTGAGAGAAAAACTGATCATGCATGCCACAATTATTTTACCAGAACTTTGCTATATGAGTTTGACTTCTTATAACTTTAATAAAATTTTGCTATTCGAAATTAAGTTTTATTGAACATAGTTTGATTCAACGAAAAAACGAATTGTTGATTTTTAGACTTTGCTTAGATGACTCATTATTTCCGCGCATGCGCAATTAAAGGGATAATTACTACTGCATCTAAAATAGTCCGCACTACGCGATAATACGCAGTGGGTGCAGTTTGTGCAATCGAAGTATATTTAAAAAGATTTGAATTTTATTCTTTTTCTGTATTTTTAGCTGGGACTGAAGGGGGTTCATGTACCAGTACCTCTGATTGTGCAGAAGGGTATGGATGTTTGATTGATGTAAATGTCTGTGCGGTATGTACTGGTAATTTTCGTGTACATCAAGAATTTTGTGTTGAAGGTTAGTGATGACGTTTTAGTAATCAAAGCACTGACAATACTTGAGATGGACAGTGATATATTTTAACTGTTTTCTGCATATTTTGGTTAAAAAGTAGATTTCGGTAATTCCAGTATACTGGACAACAAAGTTCAAGTAATCACTATGATTTGTTAGTCCAGTTAACTTTCGGTCTAGTAAAATATTCCATTTCCAAATGTGCAGTTCAAGATTATGAAAGTTAGTTATATACATTGGATGCATTATTTTTTTCGTCGTTCTGTTACATTTATGCTAAATAAAGTATTTAAAGTTCTAACGAGACTATCTAACGTTCGAACTATGTCCATTTAGTAGACATGGTTTTCGTAAATCTTTCGCTAAATTTAAATGCAAAAAGAAAAATCGACTTCGAATGACCTATGTAGTACCAAACCACTACCAAATTTACCATCGCCAGAAGATGTTCATGATTGCAAATTGAAGAAAAAGTGAAGAAAATTTTGTTTGCAACCTTTAAATAAACTGCGTGCGCCGCCATTGTTTTGCATTGCCTGGCCCGATAGTGGTAAGGGACAGGTAATCCAAACTATAGGCTACAGATTCCGTCTTCTTAACCTTGACGTATAGGACTAAGCTTGTCGATTCAAAAATTAAACGAATTGAGGAAAGCGTTGAAAGATTATGCATTGAAGAATATATATATTGTTTTCTTCAGATGGTCAACTAGATGGATATTGTGATGATGACGTCATATATTGTATATATAATGAGACAGACTATTGTGTCTATAACACATGTATACTCATACCACCAGGTATATATAGACAAATCTTAGGCATTCGAAACTACCTCGGCGATCTGTTTCGCAGATAAACCTCGCATATCATTAAGTGAAAAAGTAGATTTATGAATTTGGTTTCTGTGGTAATGCGTATAGTCTGAACTACACAGAAGTACGTCTTGTGAGACATTGCACTGATAAAATGATGTGATTAAACGTGTAACAATGTTATAATTAAATGTTGGCATGAAAATAACTATGGCCGGACCTCATTACCTGGTTGTATTCCTACTACGTCTGATTTCCGAGGTATATCTTCATAGATGATCGCCGGGGTAGTTCCGAATGAAAGCTTAGGGTGTAGCGGTTAAAACTCCAGTATCATAGGCCATATCATTACGGCCAGTCAACCTACTAAATGTTCCTGAAAAGGCTAAATCTCTGGATCAAACTTTTAACCAACAACTAAGCTCATACTTTTGTAATTGATTGTGACTGCCCTACATAATTACTAATAAGTGGTAGGAGGAAGAATGACCGAAGAAATAATTTCATGACCAAGCTTAACGAAAGTATGCACCCGAACATCGATATATGTATGTTAATAACAATAATAATTTTTTGGCATCGTGTACACATAGCATAATAACAATAACATATACATGTATTACCGCATGTTGTAATTAACTATGACAAGCACAAAAAATATGTTACATTTTGATAATTTTATGGTTATAAAAAAGTAAGTCTAATACTGTTATTAAATATGTCTTCGTTTAGTGACTTTAAAATTTGTTGAACATTTACACTATAGGAATTATTTACTATTGGTTCCTGATCTAAATATTTTCTATCTATCTAGCTATCAACATTTTCTCGTCCTCATTCTCACCTCTTCCTCCCTTACCACGAAATAAACTCATTTTATCTGCATGGATTTCAAATATCTTTTTTGAATTTTGTTATTTGTTAACACGATAATAATTTTCTACTCGCTCCTCTCCCCTCGCTCTCCCTACACAACTACATGAATCCACATTACATTTCGTATATACATATAATTTTGATCTCTTTTTTTTGTTTTCGTATTTCTGTTTATATTATTGCTCATATATCTGGTTTCATGATTAGGAAAAATAAAGTTTTGTTCTGTTCTGTTCTATATAATCATTTGAACTATTGTAGATGGAAGTCTGGGTGGATATTGTACTGATTGTATGCCCTGTGATGATCCTGTTACCATGGAATGTGTCTCTGAAGTTTGTGTTCTTAGACCAATACAAGAAGGTGAGTATGTCCAAGCAATGCCTCTATAACTTAACCCAACACTCTTTCCAACTAACAACGTTTATTAAGCAAGCCAAGGACCCTATACATATTACCGCCATTTTTTTCATATTCCGACGAATAGAGATTAAGAATACACGGAAAAAATAATCGAATTTGGGCACCTAAATGATTCATGATCTACGTAATAATGATTGTTTATCATTATTTCCATTATTAAAACATTTTTAGTTCGATTGGTTAAATTAAAGTGTATAGACAGGAATTAAATCAGCTTTTATTTAGCGTGAAGTCTTCGTGAAACGACCGAGAATTAACGTCAATTTTAGCCGATACACATCCTTGTTAGAGAGTGCCCTTGAGCAATCTAATTGGTCCGACGGAACACAGCTCTGTGTACTGTTTGGGAGCTCACCCTGCAAAGTAAGGGAGTTTGTATAACCATACGTCTAATATGTAATAAAGTTAGACAAGTATATTATACATATGATATGGTACCATTGAAATTTGACAAGAAGTAAAAGACTTACAGCTTTTTAAAACTTTGAGCGGCTGATCGTTTTACTGTTTTTTTCTTGAAACTGTGGCATTTGTGATGCCATAGTCACGTGGTCCAGCCAGCGTGCACCTACCTATGCCCCAATATTAAACGGTGTCTTTGTCAGTCACTGGTTGGTTATTTGCCTGGTAAGTAGGACGACTGAATGTGACTGGAAAGGGTTGAGATGCTGTGTAAAGCACCAATAATCATATAACCTGGGAATTTATATAACAGGGATTTTTAACGGCATAGATTTTCATCAAATTTCACTGTCTTCGTTATTATTTCGGCCCATACGGTAACAGGTATAACAAGTTTCAATATAGATATTCACATGAAATTTGATACCAGTACCATTCAAATTAACATGGAGACTAGAAAAAATGTGTTTCTAGATGATTTTGTGGTTTCACAAAATAATGCATTTTACCACCAATCTGCCATTTTTAGCCCTATTTTACAACACCTAAAGTCATATTTTCGGTCAAAATTGCAGCAATTTTTTGTCAAAAACTTCAGAAACATTCACAAGTTGTGTGGAAGACATGTAACAAAACATAAATCAAGTTTCTAAACCCTACAATAGTTTGTACAGCCAGCTTTAGTCAGTTATAGACAGTGAAGACAGTAAAAATTCAAAAAGCACTTGGTTACAAATCCCTGTTATATAGAATCCCTGATATAACCGACACCTTTTCCATTTTTTCAGAACCCGAAAGTAGCTCTTCAGACGGCGGGGTAAATGTTCCACTAGTCGCCGTCGCTGCAAGTGGTGGAGTCGTTAGTATAGTTGCGATAAGTTTACTTGCCTACATAGTTAACCAAAGAATCAAGAAGCCAAGAATTACCGTACATGCTGACGAAAATGCCATATCTCCGGGAATTAATTAACATACCGACAAGACAACATCATTCGGAACTCCTCAGCTATTCACTGCGAGTAACATCAGACATATTTAGACGCCATTTTGAAACTACCTTGACGTCGCATGCCTAAACAAAAACTTTGACCTGTTTTGAAATAAGCAAAACCGCGCTCATCTAGGCAATAATCGATATTGTTTCACTTTTATGTAAACTCAGTAAGATATCTCTGAACAACATTCAGTCAAACAAATTACACAATAATATGTCTTAACAAAGCCTTGTGCGTATTCTACAAGAACTATTTCGATTAACCGTTACGTGCTTGGTGGACCCGACGAATCTTTCCCTAATTATCCATTCAGTAAATGGTCGAGGCGTTCCGAATGAACAAAAATATGTCATACAGATATAGCTCGTGCATAATAACATTACGTGTTTGTGTAAACATTAAAATAAACCAATGCATTCTAAAGGTTGGGCAGTATTGAAAATAAAGGTTGTAAAATTTATTTTAACAAAATTAGTGTGGCGGATAAACCACCACCCTCTTAGCTAATCATTATTTTCCATTACACCAACAAGACACTCATAAAACATATCAAAATTAATATTATATAAAAATTCATTGTCATTCTGAGAATCCCCTGTCGTAAATCAGCTTATTTTTTTGTTACTAAACAATGACTTTGTGCAAGAACTTCACAATTTCTTATATTTTTGTTTAATACGAACATTATGATAACTCATTTTTAGATATTACGCGTTTGACGTAGCAGTTTATAGAAATATTAACACAAAACTTGTGATATCGTAGTTTTAAACACTGGCACCAGAGTCCATAACATATGATCTTAAAATAATGCGTACGCCCCTATACATAATCACCCGTGTTTACATATACAAGCCTTATTATAAATGTACGATTATTAGCATTTCCAAAATGCATGAAATCACCGTTTTACTGTCTATGGCGTCTTTCCAATTGAGTAAAAACATTAAAATTTAATATAGCTTTCCAGTTAACCAGTTCTTGCATAATCAATCCACTTTTGGCGTGCTCTGTCCGTGATTAAGATATGTAAAACGGACCGTATGAAAACAGAAGGTCTTTTATGTTAGTATTTCAGCTAGTAATTTCCTTCTTTGTGTATGGTTTTATATTGCTGGTATCTTCAAACAGGTACTCGCTCATATATTGATAATGGTATTTTCCAGTAATACAAACAGGTATAGGTCGTTTGCGTTAACGCTGGACCCCTATTTGCCGTAAATATCTTTCAAACTATAACAGCGATTTTGCTAAAAAAATTAATACAATCTTATTTCAATTTTTCCTTCTAGGATTTAAATTTTCAGAATTTTTAATTGATAAATAAAAAAGTTTTCCATAGGGTACAATGCAAAATATTTGGAATTTTTTTATCAAAAATCCGGCGGGAGGTAAAATAAGCCGTTCCGATTATAACATTGTCATACTTCCAGTGTATTTATACAAAGTCCCGTGCGTTTACTGTAAATTTGTCGCTTAAATAAACACTCGACGGTCTACTGACTTGTAAAGCAGAGGCCCGTCTTTAAAATCGTATTTTTTTATTGAATTTGTATAGATTTTGATATACTGTTATACTTTGTTATCAAATAAAATTTCTAACCGGGCCTCATATTTAGCTATTATTTTGTATCTACTGTTATGTGGCTGTTCTGATTATGGCACATACCCATTTAACAAAAGTCGCTTTTTGGCTTCAAAATTTGCATTGCATGTGTATGGGAAGTATGTTATGTAATTGAAGAAAAATTCTGATTGTTTGGATTTGAGAAGGAAAATGCTAGTTATTATCACATAAAAAATTTGAGTTAATTCCATCCGATAGTTATTGAGATATTTCATGATTTTAGGGGTCCAGCTTTAACGCAAACGACCTATAATAACTTGCTCGTACAAGATTATGTACACGGGACCGATTTTTAATTGCGTGCGTTGATAAATGTTATTGTTTAAGCATAAGTATGGGCATTTAACGAGTTTAAGGACTCGGTGCCACTTCTTTTTAATCAAAATTGAAGTTTCTTTTTTACTTATACTAATTTTGGACTGTATTTTAAATCATAAAACTTTAAAAAAATCTTCAATCATCTGTCATTCTGACTCGCTCTGTTTAATGTCCGAACCCATACCTTCTCTCTAACAAGAATGAAATCAAATTGAAGACTAATGAAATACATCTACATCTGTTGTTTTTGGTCCTTTGAAATAGTTTGCACTAAACCAATTTAATGTGGAAACAAGCCATTTTACCTTTGTGAGTATCCTAGAAAAATTTGTACTAGAAATAACACCACTCAGTCCTCGTATTTAGCTAATGGAATGTGGACTGAGTCCACCAAAATCGGCTTCGGCAAAGTGACTTCTTGAATTTGAATGGTACGACGGTTTTCTAACGTTTTACATTCACCATTCTTTAATTCAATAAAAATCATTATTTGTAATTATTTATTATTAGTATTGTTTGTTTAGTTTTATGATATATTACATTTGTATTGTAAATCATTTAATGGACTGCACACCTCAAAAAATATCACTATGGAATTTGTTGATCTAGAAAACTTTCATTCCGTCCACAAAAGATTTCCTTTTGCTTGACGGAATGTCCAATAAAGTTAAAAGTATATTGTGGTCACTAGTAGTATACGTCTGATTTATCTTTTGTGTCTTATAATCTATATGTTATCCCTTACTCATGAAATAAATCTTTTTTTCTGAAATGTTTGTATTTGTTCTTTATTATTCCTTGGGAATGCCGTCGCTCTAATTCCGGAGGGAATACTATTAAAACAAGAATTACTAAACTGGGTTTATCGCCGTATCAACACATGTTTTGGTCATTTTACGGCGCCCAGCATACCCAACCGAGCTTTCCTGAAACCTTGAATATAACCTGTACTCACTTACCATTCACTAAGGCCGGACAATTATGTCCTCCATATACCATATCTTTTCACACTCCTTTTAAATGAAAATTGTCTTACCAGCAAAATCGGTAAGTACATACAATAAATCGGTTAGTACATACAAGTTAATCTTGATTATTATGGATATATGGGTTTTAGTTAGGGGTGTAACGGTTAAACGATATACCAGTTGATATTGCAAAACGATTTCAAACCGTTTTACGAAATTTTCACCGATTTGTTGTATGTAGTTATATGTCATATGTTTTGTTTTCATCAGTATCTGAATTTTTTAATGTTTGAACTAATGTTAAGAAACGTCGAAACCCTTAAAATAATCTTATTTTGCTACACTAGGTGAAACGATCAGTCAAATTAGATTATTGTTCTTCTCAAAAGTATGATATTGACCAAATTATGACGATGCAAGTGCATTATTCCTGCTTTGCATATCTGCATAAAGCAATACAAATTCCAATACATTGCAATACGGATTTCACGTATTTCTATACATTGCAATATGGTTTTTAGTACTATACTGTTACACCCCAGTTTTGGTATATTTCTATGTTACACCGATTATTTCATCAGATAAATTCCTGTACTGATCACTCCTTAAATAGAATCAAAAGTGACAATGACAAATTGATTAATTGTTGACAACGACAAGTCAATTCATTGTTGACAATGTCAAGTCAATTCATTGTTGCCAATGACAAGTCAATGTATTGTTGACAATGACAAGTCAATATATTGTTGACAATGACAAGTCAATGTATTGTTGACAATGATAAGTCAATTTTTTGTTGACAATGATAAGTCAATTTATTGTTGACAACGACAAGTCAAATCATTGTTTGCAATGACAAGTCAATTCATTGTTGACAATGAAATGTCAATTAATTGTTGACAATGACCAGCCAATTTATTGTGGACAATGACAAGTCAATTTATTGAAATCAATTTATTTAAATCAAACAATCAAACTATCTTTAACCATCATATGAAAATGACACAATAACAGTAAGGACACAGCTACTACACTAATAGGATTCTTGTTGAACTGGTAGATATCTTTGACGTTGAATTTATCATCCAGTCTCTTCAGCTTATTGTTGTATAAGTCTAGTAATGTAACAGTACCATCAGACATCTGATATCACCTCATATCTGATGGCTCATAATAATCTTCGGCAGGTTGTACTTGATAGGTTGATAGCTGTTAAATAATATACACATGTATAGTTCAGTTAAGTATAGTATTATTGAAACTGTTACCATTATAGTAAATGTATTACAGTGCAACTTGAGAAAACGAACACTTGGGTATCTTTTTTGGATTTCGAAAGTTTGATCTGGAAAAGAACTTACCTTATAGAAGCTGATGGAAAACTCACGTAATTCTATATGTTACTGAGTTATAGTAGAAGGTGCAGTATTGAAAATATTTTATATTTAGATAGAAGCCAGCTTTTCATCAGGATTGCAAATGTCGCACGTGGATATTTTTGAGTAGAATTAAGCAGCGTGACAAGTTTTTGTTTTGTTTTGTTGGGTTAAACGCCGTAGAAACACATTGTATAGTTTAATTCACGACGACCAGTCCACCTACTTATTGTTCCTGAAACTACTGTCCTACATGATTTAGAATCTGTGGTAGAAGGGAGAATGGCCGTAGAAATTATTTCATGACCAAGATCCATGCACGATAGTATGGCCCGTGCGGAAATCTCGTTTTTTCTTTACCCTTTGCTAGCTTGCTAATTTTACAAGGTACCAAAAAAGATTTCCTGGAAAATGTGTATTTGATGTAAAATTTACATTTTAACTCTAATAACAGTTTTTAAAGGCCATTCATCAAACAAACTTGACTGAACACTTTCACTTACAAGGCTTAACTCTTTTTCTTACACGCAATGAACAATATGTCGGTACAAAGTTTGTTAAGGTGTTAATCGAGTAAATGACGGGATCAAATGTGGTCAGTATATATATAAACTTATGTAACAACAAAGAACAAAACTCACTGTATTCTTGAGAGAAGATATCTCACCATCTTGTTTCCTGTATTCTTCTTTCAAATGATCCATCTGTAATTTATGCAAATATAAATTGATGATTATAATCTACACGTATTTAACACAAAAAATTTGACTGAAACAGTTTATGAAGCGTCGTTAGTACAATCTAAATTTACATAAACGTATAATTCGCAGTATCATGTTTATTCTGTTGAAATTTGGTCTTATTTTACCTGCTCTTGAAATACATTCTTATTAGTATTTTTGTGATATATTCCTGTTTGTAGTGTTGTAAAATGTTCATATTTGTTAGAGTAGCTTTCTATTTATTTTACTTCTATTTTGTGTTTTATCTTTGTATTTTTCAATTATGCTCTTCATAAAACATTGAAGCAAAAGCATAATCGTTAGAACGAAGATATTGTTATTTCATTTGGAAATAAAAGTTTTAATGTATAATTTTCATTATAGTACAATATGAAAGCCGTCCACCTTACAAACTTGTCTGCAAACTTTCCATTACTAGTGACAGCTTGCCAAATTTGCAAGGAGTCGAAAAATATTTCATTGTAACTGGGTATTCAATGTATAATTTACATACTTTAGAAAATTTCACAATTTTAACGCTTATTTCATTTTTCCGTAACTAGGCTTAGTAATTTATCAAAGTATAAAAATATCATCATCACTTTGATGACAAACCAGTAACTGATGTTTTCAAATGTAGTCAGTATTGTTTAATTGCATAACAACAAAAGCTTACTGTTAATTCCAGAGAAGATATCACAATGTTTTGTTGACTTTTTCCTTGTTTTAGATCCATGATTTCTACATCTATCTGCAATAAGTCACAATCGTATATATTAAACTCAACATTTTATCGTATTGATTTATTGCAAAGCCTTAATAGTTTGTTTGTTTTTTAATTTGGGTTAACGCCGAAGCAACACATTGCGTAGGTCATTCTGACGGGCAGTCAACCGACTCACTCCTCCTGAAAAGGCTAAATCTCTGGGTTTAGCTGTTAACCAACTACAAAGGGCAAACCTTCGTCGATGACTGACAATATAATTATGGCATACATAATTAAAAAAGACTTTGGCAGGAGGGAGAATGGCCGTAGAAATAATTTCATGACCAAGCTCCACGAAAGTATGTCCCGCCGGGGAATCGTGCTAACGCCCTTTCAATCAATAGACTTGCGTGCTACCAACTGAGCTAGTCGGGCGGCTAAGTCATATTAAAAAGGCAATAAATATGAAAAAGTAATTTTCATTTTTTTGAAATAATCTATTACCGTAAAGCATACATCTTTAATAATTATTTATTCAACATATGACAAGGTCTAATTATTATTATTTAAGATATCGACGTTTTTGAAGAAGATAGTTCAGGGGTCAATATTGGCTCCATTCCAAAGGTACACCGTTTTGAATAAAATACCTTTAAGTCTAAAACTATAACGCCTTGATTTTCTATATTTTACATGATCTTGATGACTTCTACAGATGTTGCCCGAACTAGTACCCTAGGATCAATATAGGCCCATCACAAGGGTCAACAGTTCTTAATAAGACAATATTTAAAAATCTTTTGTTCCGACAACATTAGGCCTTGGACGTATATATTTATCATATAACATCATATTGCGGTCCTCTACAAATGTTGCCAAAATTACTACCCTGGGGTCAATATTAGCCCATCGCCTGGGTAAACAGTTCTAAAAAAGAAATCATTCAATGATCTCTTGACCTGACACCATTAGGCCTTGAAATTATATATTTAACATATGGCATCATCTTGAGGTCCTCCACAAAAGTTGCCAAAATTATTATTCTTGTGTTTACCCCAACAATAAGTAGATTTTTTGTCTGACACCGGTATACCTAGAGGTTCCATATTTGAATTATGACATCATATTGCGGTCCTCTACAAATGTTGCCAAAATTATAACCCTGGGGTCAATATTTGCACTTTCAGAGGGGTCAATAGTTTTACATAAGGAAATTATCAATATCAATAATAATTTGCCTAAAACCGTTAGGCCTAATGGTTTCGGGGAATGGCCGTAACAAAGTTGTGAGAACTTTTTGTGCATTGTTGTATCTTATTTGAGTTAAATATTTGACAATAAAATATGTTTAAAGTAAAATAACGGCCTAATGTTCCATATTTAACTTCCTCGTAGGACGATCATAACATTTAAAGCTACAAAATTTTACTATGGGATCAACAGATTTGAATTAGAAAAACATCAAATAAATTTTAGTCTGACACCATTTGCGTAGATGTTCAACATTCAACAAATGACATCATCTTTAGGACATCTTCAACTCTTTGAATTAGAAAACTATACAAAAAATCTTCATGTCTGATACTATAGGCCCTAAATGTTTTTAATTTACAATTGAAACCCGTTTAAGGGTCTCTTAACAGATTGTTCAAATCTGTCTCTTCCTCATTAGTATTATTTACTGGGAACGGAGTTCTTAGTTGACAAGCTACGGGAAAAGTCTCGTGAAGTTTATAAACCAATAAGTTTACGTATCATAGTTAAACCAGAAGTGAGCAGTGTTTGCCAATCACTACAAAATGGTAATATTGTGATATCCGTTTTAGAAAATACAGTTTTGACAAGTCAGTTTAGTAAATAAATGCTTATTGTGCGAATCAAGAACGACATTTGCTTCCAAATATAATCCGAAATGTAAAATAATCTGCCAGACCGTACCTACTGTAAAACAGTTCAATACCATGTGAATTTTATTTCTGGCATTAAGTAGTCTGTAGTCAGTATAGTTAAATAGTATTACAAATAAAGAAACTTACTGTACTCTTGAGAGTAGATATCATACCATCATGCTTACTTTTATCTTTTTCTAAATCACTGATTTTTTTCTCCATCTGTAATTTATGCAAATATAAATTGATGATTATAATCTACACGTATTTAACACAAAAAATATGACTGAAACAGTTTATGAAGCGTCGTTAGTACAATCTAAGTTTACATAAACATATAATTCGCAGTATCATGTTTATTCTGTTGAAATTTGGTCTTATTTTACCTGCTCTTGAAATACATTCTTATTAGTAATTTTGTAATATATATTCCTGTTTGTAGTGTTGTATAATGTTCATATTTGTTAGAGTAGCTTTCTATTTATTTTACTTCTATTTTGTGTTTTATCTTTTTATTTTTCAATTATGCTCTTCATAAAACATTGAAGCAAAAGCATAATTGTTAGAACGAAAATATTGTTATTTCATTTGGAAATAAAAGTTTTAATGTATAATTTTCATTATAGTACAATATGAAAGCCGTCCACCTTACTAACTTGTCTGCAAACTTTCCATTACTAGTGACAGCTTGCCAAATTTGCAAGGAGTCGAAAAATATTTCATTGTAACTGGGTATTCAATGTATAATTTACATACTTTAGAAAATTTCACAATTTTAACGCTTATTTCATTTTTCCGTAACTAGGCTTAGTAATTTATCAAAGTATAAAAATATCATCATCACTTTGATGACAAACCAGTAACTGATGTTTTCAAATGTAGTCAGTATTGTTTAATTGCATAACAACAAAAGCTTACTGATAATTCCAGAGAAGATATCACACCGTCTTGTTGACTTTTTCCTTGTTTTACATCCATGATTTCTTTTCCCATTTTATCTTTTTCTTGTTTTAGATCCTTGATTTCTTTATCTATCTGCAATAAGTCCCAATCGTAAATATTAAACTCAACATTTTATCGTATTGATTTATTGCAAAGCCTTAATCGTTTGTTTGTTTTTTAATTGGGGTTAACGTCGAAGCAACACATTGCGTAGGTCACATTATGACGGACAGTCAACCGACTCACTTCTCCTGAAAAGGCTAAATCTCTGGGTTTAGCTGTTAACCAAATACAAAGGGCATACCTTCGTCGGTGACTGACAATATAGTTATGGCATACATAATTAAAAAAACTTTGGCAGGAGGGAGAATGGCCGTAGAAATAATTTCATGACCAAGCTCCACGAAAGTATGTCCCGCCGGGGAATCGTGTTCACGCCCCTTCAATCAATAGAATTGCGTGCTACCAACTGAGCTAGTCGAGCGGCTATGTCATATTGAAAAGGCAATAAATATGAAAAAGTAATTTTCATTTTTTTTTAAATAATCTATTACCGTAAAGCATACATCTTTAATAATTATTTATTCAAGATATGACAAGGTCTAATTATTATTATTTAAGATATCGACGTTTTTGAAGAAGATAGTTCAGGGGTCAATATTGGCTCCATTCCAAAGGTACACCGTTTTGAATAAAAATACCTTTAAGTCTAAAACTATAACGCCTTGATGTTCTATATTTTACATGATCTCGATGACTTCTACAGATGTTGCCTGAATTAGTACCCTAGGATCAATATAGGCCCATCACAAGGGTCAACAGTTCTTAATAAGAAAATATTTAAAAAATATTTTGTTCCGACACCATTAGGCCTTGGACTTATATATTTATCATATAACATCATGGGTAAACAGTTCTAAATAAGAAATCATTCAATGATCTCTTGACCTGACACCATTAGGCCTTGAAATTATATATTTAACATATGGCATCATCTTGAGGTCCTCCACACATGTTGCCAAAATTATTATTCTTGTGTTTACCCCAACAATAAGTAGATTTTTTGTCTGACACCGGTATACCTAGAGGTTCCATATTTGAATTATGACATCATATTGCGGTCCTCTACAAATGTTGCCAAAATTATAACCCTGGGGTCAATATTTGCACTTTCAGAGGGGTCAATAGTTTTACATAAGGAAATTATCAATACCAATAATAATTTGCCTAACACCGTTAGGCCTAATGGTTTCGGGGAATGGCCGTAACAAAGTTGTGAGAACTTTTTGTGCATTGTTGTATCTTATTTGAGTTAAATATTTGACAATAAAATATGTTTAAAGTAAAGTAACGGCCTAATGTTCCATATTTAACTTCCTCGTAGGACGATCATAACATTTAAAGCTACAAAATTTTACTATGGGATCAACAGATTTGAATTAGAAAAACATCAAATAAATTTTAGTCTGACACCATTTGCGTAGATGTTCAACATTCAACAAATGACATCATCTTTAGGACATCTTCAACTCTTTGAATTAGAAAACTATACAAAAAATCTTCATGTCTGATACTATAGGCCCTAAATGTTTTTAATTTACAATTGAAACCCGTTTAAGGGTCTCTTAACAGATTGTTCAAATCTGTCTCTTCCTCATTAGTATTATTTACTGGGAACGGAGTTCTTAGTTGACAAGCTACGGGAAAAGTCTCGTGAAGTTTATAAACCAATAAGTTTACGTATCATAGTTAAACCAGAAGTGAGCAGTGTTTGCCAATCACTACAAAATGGTAATATTGTGATATCCGTTTTAGAAAATAAAGTTTTGACAAGTCAGTTTAGTAAATAAATGCTTATTGTGCGAATCAAGAACGACATTTGCTTCCAAATATAATCCGAAATGTAAAATAATCTGCCAGACCGTACCTACTGTAAAACAGTTCAATACCATGTGAATTTTATTTCTGGCATTAAGTAGTCTGTAGTCAGTATAGTTAAATAGTATTACAAATAAAGAAACTTACTGTACTCTTGAGAGTAGATATCATACCATCATGCTTACTTTTATCTTTTTCTAAATCACTGATTTTTTTCTCCATCTGTAATTTATGCAAATATAAATTGATGATTATAATCTACACGTATTTAACACAAAAAATATGACTTAAACAGTTTATGAAGCGTCGTTAGTACAATCTAAGTTTACATAAACATATAATTCGCAGTATCATGTTTATTCTGTTGAAATTTGGTCTTATTTTACCTGCTCTTGAAATACATTCTTATTAGTAATTTTGTAATATATATTCCTGTTTGTAGTGTTGTAAAATGTTCATATTTGTTAGAGTAGCTTTCTATTTATTTTACTTCTATTTTGTGTTTTATCTTTTTATTTTTCAATTATGCTCTTCATAAAACATTGAAGCAAAAGCATAATTGTTAGAACGAAAATATTGTTATTTCATTTGGAAATAAAAGTTTTAATGTATAATTTTCATTATAGTACAATATGAAAGCCGTCCACCTTACTAACTTGTCTGCAAACTTTCCATTACTAGTGACAGCTTGCCAAATTTGCAAGGAGTCGAAAAATATTTCATTGTAACTGGGTATTCAATGTATAATTTACATACTTTAGAAAATTTCACAATTTTAACGCTTATTTCATTTTTCCGTAACTAGGCTTAGTAATTTATCAAAGTATAAAAATATCATCATCACTTTGATGACAAACCAGTAACTGATGTTTTCAAATGTAGTCAGTATTGTTTAATTGCATAACAACAAAAGCTTACTGATAATTCCAGAGAAGATATCACACCGTCTTGTTGACTTTTTCCTTGTTTTACATCCATGATTTCTTTTCCCATTTTATCTTTTTCTTGTTTTAGATCCTTGATTTCTTTATCTATCTGCAATAAGTCCCAATCGTAAATATTAAACTCAACATTTTATCGTATTGATTTATTGCAAAGCCTTAATCGTTTGTTTGTTTTTTAATTGGGATTAACGTCGAAGCAACACATTGCGTAGGTCACATTATGACGGACAGTCAACCGACTCACTTCTCCTGAAAAGGCTAAATCTCTGGGTTTAGCTGTTAACCAAATACAAAGGGCATACCTTCGTCGGTGACTGACAATATAGTTATGGCATACATAATTAAAAAAACTTTGGCAGGAGGGAGAATGGCCGTAGAAATAATTTCATGACCAAGCTCCACGAAAGTATGTCCCGCCGGGGAATCGTGTTCACGCCCCTTCAATCAATAGAATTGCGTGCTACCAACTGAGCTAGTCGGGCGGCTATGTCATATTGAAAAGGCAATAAATATGAAAAAGTAATTTTCATTTTTTTTGAAATAATCTATTACCGTAAAGCATACATCTTTAATAATTATTTATTCAAGATATGACAAGGTCTAATTATTATTATTTAAGATATCGACGTTTTTGAAGAAGATAGTTCAGGGGTCAATATTGGCTCCATTCCAAAGGTACACCGTTTTGAATAAAAATACCTTTAAGTCTAAAACTATAACGCCTTGATGTTCTATATTTTACATGATCTCGATGACTTCTACAGATGTTGCCTGAATTAGTACCCTAGGATCAATATAGGCCCATCACAAGGGTCAACAGTTCTTAATAAGAAAATATTTAAAAAATATTTTGTTCCGACACCATTAGGCCTTGGACTTATATATTTATCATATAACATCATGGGTAAACAGTTCTAAATAAGAAATCATTCAATGATCTCTTGACCTGACACCATTAGGCCTTGAAATTATATATTTAACATATGGCATCATCTTGAGGTCCTCCACAAATGTTGCCAAAATTATTATTCTTGTGTTTACCCCAACAATAAGTAGATTTTTTGTCTGACACCGGTATACCTAGAGGTTCCATATTTGAATTATGACATCATATTGCGGTCCTCTACAAATGTTGCCAAAATTATAACCCTGGGGTCAATATTTGCACTTTCAGAGGGGTCAATAGTTTTACATAAGGAAATTATCAATATCAATAATAATTTGCCTAAAACCGTTAGGCCTAATGGTTTCGGGGAATGGCCGTAACAAAGTTGTGAGAACTTTTTGTGCATTGTTGTATCTTATTTGAGTTAAATATTTGACAATAAAATATGTTTAAAGTAAAATAACGGCCTAATGTTCCATATTTAACTTCCTCGTAGGACGATCATAACATTTAAAGCTACAAAATTTTACTATGGGATCAACAGATTTGAATTAGAAAAACATCAAATAAATTTTAGTCTGACACCATTTGCGTAGATGTTCAACATTCAACAAATGACATCATCTTTAGGACATCTTCAACTCTTTGAATTAGAAAACTATACAAAAAATCTTCATGTCTGATACTATAGGCCATAGATGTTTTTAATTTACAATTGAAACCCGTTTAAGGGTCTCTTAACAGATTGTTCAAATCTGTCTCTTCCTCATTAGTATTATTTACTGGGAACGGAGTTCTTAGTTGACAAGCTACGGGAAAAGTCTCGTGAAGTTTATAAACCAATAAGTTTACGTATCATAGTTAAACCAGAAGTGAGCAGTGTTTGCCAATCACTACAAAATGGTAATATTGTGATATCCGTTTTAGAAAATACAGTTTTGACAAGTCAGTTTAGTAAATAAATGCTTATTGTGCGAATCAAGAACGACATTTGCTTCCAAATATAATCCGAAATGTAAAATAATCTGCCAGACCGTACCTACTGTAAAACAGTTCAATACCATGTGAATTTTATTTCTGGCATTAAGTAGTCTGTAGTCAGTATAGTTAAATAGTATTACAAATAAAGAAACTTACTGTACTCTTGAGAGTAAATATCATACCATCATGCTTACTTTTATCTTTTTCTAATTCACTGATTTTTTTCTCCATCTGCAATATGCCCCAATGTATCAAATCTATTATAATCTATATTAGAAACGCATTAAGCATAACTTGAACATTTTAGTCCAAATTTTAGTAAATGTAAATACTTTTTTTTACATTGGATCTTATGTTTAATAACTATTTTAGAACTACACGAGGGCTTGTTCTTCCACCGAACTTAAGATTAAGAAACTAATTAAACACTTAACACTTATATTAAAACGATAATTTATAAATATTTAAATATGTAGGTTTGTAGTTAATCATATAATGAGCTTGTCCGTCAAGTGAGTATTTAGTTTATTTATTTTATATGAGTGATAGGGGATTAGCTGGTAACGAATACAGCTGACAATATAATTAACCTCATAATAATAAAGTTACATTGTGACAAGAATATGTTACAATTCAACATTGAATTTATATCTATCCATAGTTAATTGGTAGTTAAGATTATGACTTCTTGTTTCCATTGTACACGATCCAATTGAATTAAATTTCGACACATTTATTCTATTTGTTTTGAAATTTAAAAAAAGTATTGTTCTCTTAAGAGAACATATCTCACCATCTGTTGACTTTTTTCTTCTTTCAAATAACTCATTTCTTTCTCCATTTGCAATTTGTGCAAATACATTGTATTTTTAATAACTATATAATCGTCATTGTGTATGCTTTCAAATCATCAAACATAATTTAAATTGAAAATGCAAAAAGGCCACATTATATGGAACGGAAAGAATATTTTCACTTTTGATGTTACGCCTAAAATCATGTTAGTATGACATGTTATCCGGTTCCTCTAACCAATTTATAAGTAACATTACAAATTAAACACTTACCATTTGTATTAAAACGATAATTGGTAAGTAGTTAAATACTTAGGTAAATAGTAAATCAACTTATGAACTTGTTCGACAAGTGATTATTTAGTTACGAAATTGAGGAAATTATTTACCAGCTTAACTAGTAACGTGACTAGCTACCCATATAATTTACAACAAAATAATGACGTTGTCATGTAACATACATATTCCACCAGAAAACAATGAATATATACTTATGAATCTCTTTGTTGTCCGTTCAACTATGCCTAGTGTAGATAAATTGTATTAGGACAAATATACAAATAATATTGAAAAGAAAACTAACTGTACACTTGAGTGAAGATATCTCCTCATCTTGTTTACTTTTTTCTTGC
Source organism: Mactra quadrangularis (assembly GCA_025267735.1). NCBI lineage: Eukaryota > Metazoa > Mollusca > Bivalvia > Venerida > Mactridae > Mactra > Mactra quadrangularis. The sequence continues at coordinate 49,111,679 of CM046311.1, forward strand.
TTCAAATCATTTATGTTTTCCTCCGTCTGCAATACATTGAAATATATTAATGTCATATACTATTCGATATCATACAAAAAACTATGTTGCTATGGTTTCATGACCCACAAGTATACAAAGTATACGGTGTTACATTGTTATATGATATTGCATCATTTTGGTGGGGGTGTGTTGATACAACGTTCTGGAACAATCTTGAATGTACTACCCAATTGTTATCTTACCTTGATGTTTCTAAAATATTGTGAACTTTCTATGAGTCTTTATAACTGTCACTAGTCCTGGGTTGACTACCATTCAGCCACACTCTTCATTAAGTATTCCTTAGCCATTACTCTACAGTCATCAAATTTAGTTATAACATAACAGTCATTTTGGGTGTTCATGAATATTATCAGACAGTGTTGGAATAATCATCTTTATTTTGATTTAAATTGTGGGAATACAAAGAGAATATTAGATTAGTGCCAATTTGTACTTAGTTTATCCGGCAAGTGGAAGAAAGGTTTTTTTCGGCGAGGTTTGCCGACTCGAATAATCCTTTTAGAGACGAGTTAAATACATTTGTTTTTCTTCATTGCAGTTTGTAGCAGGTTTCCTTTCTTTTCTGTACCGTAACATGAAATATATTGCTATTAGGCCACAACAAGTTTATCATGTGTTCTACGGATTTTTTATAAAAAATGGGGCGAGCGAGCGAAGAAAAGAAATAAAAAAGTCTTTATTCACTTACTTTATATAGCGGTTTGATCAAATTATTATGAGCGAGCGATAAAATAAAAATATATTTTTTTTATTAAAAACCGTCAAAATTAAGGTGCGAGCGAATACATAGAACATATGATCAATTTGTTGTGGCCGTACTATAACCTTTACTATTCTTGTTGATATTCATCGACGTTTTCAAAGAAGCAGTGGTCAATATTGTCCCCATTCCAAAGGTACACAATTGTGAACAAAATACCTTTAAGTCTAAAAATATAACGCATTGATTTTCCATATTTGACGTGATCTCGATGACCTTTAGAAATGTTGTCCGTGTTATTACCATAGGGTCACTATTGGCCCATCGCAAGGGTCGACCGTTCTAAATAAGAAAACATTCAAAGATTCCTTGTTCTGACACCATTAGGCCTTGAAATTATACATTGAACATTTGGCATCATCTTGAGGTCCTCTACAAATGTTGCCAAAATTATTACCCTAGTGTCTACACCAGCCGCCAATAGATAGTTTTGTCTGACACCGGTAGACCTAAAGGTTCCATATTTGAAATATGACATCATATTGCGGTCCTCTACAAATGTTGCCCAAATTATAACCCTTTGGTCAATATTGGCCCTTTCCCAGGGGGCAATAGTTTTACATAAGGAAATTATCAATTATATTTTGTCTAACACTGTTACGCCTTATGGTTTCTGGGAATGGCCGTAACTAAGTTGTGAGAACCTTTGGCCAAGCCCCATTTTCATTTTTGTACATATGTATCTGTCATTGTTGTATTTTATCTGATAACTATTTGACAATAAAATATGTTTAAAGTAAAGTAAAGGCCTAATGGTTCCATATTTAACTTCATCATGGCCCTCTATAAAGCTACTAAATTATTACCATGGGGTCAACAGATTTGAATAAGAAAACCATCAAATAAATGTTTGCCTGATACCATTAAGCGTAGGCGTTCGATATTCGACAAATGACATCATCTTGAGATCATCTTCAACTCTTTTAATAGGGAAATCTACAAAAATCTTCTTTTCTAAAACTATAGGTTTTCTAATTTGAAATTGACACCTCTTAACAGATTGTTCAACTATGTCTCTGGGTCATGTATATTATTTACTGGCAATGGAGTTCTTAGTAGACAAGCTACGGGAAAAGTCATCGTGGAGGTCATAAAATAATAAGTTTAAGTATCACAATTAAACAAAATGTGAGCAGTGTTTGTCAATCACTACAAAATGATTATATTGAAATAATTAATAATTTCATGATAACCGTTTTAGAAATAAAGTTTTGACTCGACAGTTTTGTAAATAAATGTTTGTTCTGCAAATCAAGAACGACATTTGCTTCCAAATATAATCCGAAATGTAAAATAATATGCCAGGCCGTATCTACTGTAAAACAACTCAATACCATGTTAATCTTATAATAACATATGTGTTGCATGAAAATGATAATAATTTATAATTCAGCAAGACAAGCGTTATGGTTATTTCTTTATCAAATGGTATGTTATCATTGTATAATGTTTTCTTGCGATCTGCCTGTGGTGTAATGACAGTGGTGTAAGTCATATAAAAACTGTAAAGCAGTTATAATTAAGGGCATAAAACTTAACAAGACTTTCGCTGAGCGAGGCAAAATAAGTCTAAAGATGGTTCAACTCGAAACGAGTGTAACAAGAATTTAGCAGCTTGAGAAAAAGCCATTGCAAAAACAATCTTTTATACTGGCTAAAAGAAAAACAAAAACGAAAAATATCTAAAGTGTTAATTCCAACTGAACAAATATGACATAGAACAACCAGTTTTAAAGACATTTTAAAACACATGCCCTCATTTTAGCAAATGAAATACCTTTTCTTTCAGTGAGCACAACTCAGTTTTCCGCTGTTCACATTCCTGAGTTAAACTTGTGATCTGGAAAATGTTTAAATAAAACGTTTATATATAAATTTATAAGCTTCTTATGCCAAGCTAGGATTGTTGTGAAAATGTTACATATATTTATATCTTAAAGTAGTTTTTTTATAATGACAGTGAGTTCTACTTTGTTTGACAAATTTTAAACAAACGTTCACGATATGGATAGCAAAAGTGTTAAATAATGTAATACTTGTTTGTCTTGAATTTCTTTTTGATGACAATCTGATAGTATCATGCATTCGTCTGATGCATACATACGTTTAGCATACTTGTATTAATTGTATCATTATATTGGTGTATAGCCCATCTATTTATCTCGCTAAAATATATTCGATCATCTTAGTATGATAATTACTTGACTCGCAAATCTGTCAGCGCATGTGGATCACTGCTGTGCATGGAAATCAAGTTTGTACAATTTAAATAAATATCAATTAGATATTTTGAGTTAGATAACACGAAGATAACTTTCCATTAAAATAATTCATATGTTAATCACAATGACAAATTTTAATAACGGTACACTCTGGGTGAATAATGAACACGTACACTTTTCTTGAATTCTCTTAAACTGTCTTTGTATGTTTTGTTCATCTCTATCTCATCGTGTAATTTGCGTGTTAATGTGTGAATCTGAAACTGAAACACGACATACATATAACCAGCATTTCATCATGTCTAGTACTAGAATGTTACTTCGTTGTTAAGAAAAAGAAACAGATATTAAAAAATAATTGCAAAATAAAAATCAATCTTAAAATAATGGAATAAGGTATTTAAAAAAAATAAGAAAGAAAATATACATATATATTCGTGTAAGCCATTTCTCTTAACGATTCAACATGCAGTTTCTGAATCATATTCGTCCCAAATGTCTTATGAGTAAAATCAACTGTTAGTAATATACCATTTTGCTAGGTTGCCAGATAGATTCCATAATAAAATAGCGGACAATATAATGTATTGAGAAGTTATTAAAACTCACAGTTCATTTTCACGAACTGGTGTGGTATCCATTTTACTTAGCAGATCATCCGTCCTTACTAACTTAACTTATTACAACATGCATTGAAAAAATATAACTCCCAAAATGTAATCTTATTAGACCATTTTTATCGTAACAAACTAAACGATTTCTTCCAAGTTTCATCAAACTGCGAGGACTGAAAGGTCTTACTATGTTTTACCTGCAGGACATCATTATTTAAGCATTACTTGATAAGGGGTATAGATAGATAGCGAAAACAACTTGTTTTCGCGAAAACTTTTTTTACGAAAACAACCTGTTAAATTAATATTGTATGTTATTTCAAACAAAACTCAATATAGTATGAATGCATATTAAAAGATACGTTAAATCAGCAAGTTTTGTACAAAATTCCGAAAAATAATGATTTTTAGCCGATTTTCTTTTTTTAGCGGATCACAACGGAAAGTCGATCGAAAATGCTACGTTGAAATTCCATACGAAAACAACCTATATTTCATGTTTAACATTATTTAAATATTTTATGAAATAAATACATATCCTGGATACGTTTTTCTGATTACCTTATTAACAATAAATGAAAATAATTATGATATTACTGTTTTTCCTCACGTAAACAACTAGATCTACCTATAGCTGTTGAGCTCTCGTTCGAAAACAACTTAACAAACTGTAAAATCAATATTCCCTGTGTTTTTATTTGAGTTCTTTTTACATTAACATCATTTCGTTAGACATTTGATTGGTAATTAATTGAAATAATTGAAAAATAATGATGTTACGACACGTTTATTTCACGAAAACAACATTATATCTGACTAACGGAAACAACTTTTTAGTACGAAAACAACTTAGAAAATTAATATTTTTCACGCTAAATTAAAACATAAATTGTGTTGTTGATTAACATTATGATTTGATTCTGTAAAGTAATTATATAATTATGATATGTTTGAAAATACGATGCTTATCCTATCGTAATAAAGTTGTTTTCGTGAGACTGACTGATTGTTGCTTTCGTAGAAAAAGTTGTTTTCGTGAGATTGACTGATTGTTTATCTAATTCCCTGGTAGTAAAAGTTGTTTTTGTGAAATTGACTGATTGTTGCTTTCGTATGTAAGTTGCTTTCGTAGGAAAAGTTGTTTTCGTAGGAAAAGTTGTTTTCGTGGGAAAAGTTGTTTTCGTGAGATTGACTGAATGTTGTTTTCGTAGAAAAAGTTGTTTTCGTGAGGCTGGCTGATGTTGTTTTCGTATAAAAATGCTTTCGTATGAAAGTTGTTTTTGTAGGAAAAGTTGTTATCGTAAGATTGACTGATTGTTTCATGTTGTTTCAAAGTTGTTTTCATGAAGCTGATTGATTGTTGTTCTTGTAGGAAAAGTTGTTTTCGTAGAAATAGTTGTTTCGTGAGACTGATTAATTGTTGTTTTCGTATGAAAGTTGTTTTCTTAGAAAAAGTTAATTTCGTGAGATTGACTGATTGTTGTTTTCGTAGAAAAGTTGTTCTCGTGAGACTGACTGATTGTTGTTTTCGTAAAATAGTTGTTTTCGTAGGAACAGTTGTTTTTGTAGGGAAAGTTGTTTTCGTGAGGCTTACTGATAGTTGTTTCGTATGAAAAGTTGTTTTCGTGAGGCTTACTGATATGTGTTTTCGAAGGAAAAGTTGTTTTTGAAGAAATAGTTGTTTTCGTGAGACTGACTGATTGTTGTTTTCGGAGAATAAGTTGTTATCGTGAGATTGACTGATTGTTGTTTTCGTAAAAGATGTTGTTTTGTTACGATGGATGAACTCATTATTTTCCTATCATTTTATTTACTTACAAATAAAATTTGTTAAGAAGTGTTGTAAGTTTAAAAAAAAACATAACTGAAAACACAGATGATTTTAATTTCACAGTTTGTTAAGTTGTTTTTGTACGAATGCTAAACAGTTAGCTAGTTGTTTTCGTGAAGGAAAACAGTAATATCATCATTATTTTCATTTGTTGCTAAAAGTTAATGATAAAAATGCATCCAATTAATATATTTATTACGGAAAATATTTTTTACCATGCTAAACATGAATAAATAAACATTATTAAGGTTGTTTTCTTAAAGAACTTCAAGGTTGCAATTCAATCGACTTCCCATTGTAATCCACTAAAAATAGAAACACGGCTATAAAATCATTATTTTTCGGAATTTTGAACCAAAACTTGTTTATTTAACGTATTTTATAATACCATTTCACAAAATATTAAGTTTGAAATAACATATAATATTAATTTAACAGGTTGTTTTCGTAAAAAAAAGTTGTTTTCGCGAAAACAAGTTGTTTTCGCTATCTATCTATACCGCTTGATAAGTAATATGTTAAATGCCAACCAATACGACCTCTGGTCATGCAAAATTATAATTATATTACTCCAATAAACCTTCATAAGTATGTCATTCCTCATTCTCGTTTAGCTTTTTTTTAATTCTGCATTTTTACGTTCAAATTTTTAAAATAGAAAAAGAACATTACTCATTTGAAATTGTTTTTCACACCATCAAAATACTTTTGTGAAGAATTATCATACAAACTATTTGGCAGAAAGTTTGAAAATATGCTATCAATCCAACTGGTAGCAGCAAAACCGTTTTCGCAAATTTAATTTACATATACTTTGTATTGCTTTGAAACTAAAGTCTATACGTTTCTTATTTCGTTGTTAATCAGAAAACACATTAATTTAAACTGATTGATGATATTTAATAAAATAAAAACATGCAAACCTGTCACTATTTTTATGACTTAGGTACATATCATTCATAGATGACATGAACCTATACGCAGAGACCATTTATTTTTACAAAAAAACTACTCTGTACAAGCCCGGCGGATTTGCCTAAGTTTCTTGATTATGATAAAACAATATTTTATTGTAAAATTAAGCAATATCTAAAAGTATCCAGATCAAATTATTAACAAAATGCACGAGAGTCAGTATTATAGTCATTGGTTAGATGCTCGTAAACTACAATTTACATTAAAAGCAATTTAACTCAAACCTCGTTCTTTTTCTGTTCGTCTTTATACTGTTCGCTAAGTGTTTTTTCCTTGTCTTTGTACGTCTTTTCTTGTTGCTGTAAGTATAACGAAAATAATATTTGCTTATATTTTTGACTGCAATTGTTTCTTAGTATAACAAACAATTTCAAATATTTGAAAACTGTCATACTTGATTAAGAGAATGGGAAAGTTTTGTCCTAAACTTTTTAGATGCTTTATTAACGCATGTATGTTCGCAAAGGACGAATACATTACGATTGAATTCGTCGATATTCACTGTACTTACCGATTGTGTTTGATGAGAAAAAACGTATGATGGTGCGTAGCTTAATTCTTTTTAAAACAGTGTTATCATTATGATTATACAAATAGGCAATACGTATACGATTAACAAAATTAATATATATGAATAGAATAGTGCAATCATTTTTTCTGGAATTTAGTCTTTGAACTATTATCAGTGACTCATCAAGTATGCATATCGTATCAAGTAATCATTGGAAAACAGTTTAATTCAAACCTCTTTCTGTTTCATCAATTCTTCATACTTCAAGTTGTGTTTCTTTTCATTTTCTTCCATTATAATTTTTTGATGCTGAGTAAAGTAAAAGAAAACGTTTGATGAATCACGACACATTTCTATTTTATTTTTATTTATTGGATTTAACGCCGTATCAACACAATTTTTAGGTCATTTCACGGCGTCCAGCGCACCTAACCTAGCTTTCCTGGACCATTGTCTATAACCAGTACTCACCTAACCTTCCATAAGGCCGACAACCTCTCCATATTATCTAACCAATGGAGGAAAATCGACATTATTGTCAAATTTTCAACGACACATTTCAACAAGTTATGTATTGTTATATAACAAAGGGGTCACTATTGTAAAGTTCTAGTTCTTAAGCAGGGTATTTTGTATTATTTCTATAAGATAATTCTAAATATTATCTAGTGCCCGCTATCCATGTAAACATCGGTTTTTAACCTGCACAAGTCTGGTTTTAACCTGAACAAGAAGAAAAGCAATTACGTGTTATACTAGTTAAGGTTCTGGAACTGTAACTAACTTCGGTAAACTTCGACACTCGGTACAATCTGGTTTTTCCCCGAATACCTATCTTCGTCAAGTTTCGTAATTGCTATTTTCAGTAATTTTCACCACGTGACCTGGGTTTTTCCAGAAGTCATAGGGTAACACATTTTCCGAAAAAAGCGAAACCAGACGCACTACAGCGTGATCGTAGAGTTATTTATCGTAAAAAATAATGGTTTATCAACATAAAAACAATGAAAAGTCGCTGTGGATCATTACTATTGTGTTGATTCTGTGTGTACAGGTGTAAAATGCACTGTTTTCATCTTGTTTTTTGCGATGCAAAATAGGTATGACTAAAACACGCTATGGAGATTTTGAGGCGAAATGGACGAAATGAGGAATTTGGGGCGAAATGGAGTTTTAATTGTTTAATAACTCTTTTTCTCCAATGATAATTTTTATTTTGTTTACTGACAATGAACATTGGTATGATATACTACACAAATATCGATAAACATTTAAAAAATGTATAACTTAGATTGATTTATTGCCGAATTCCCACAAATTATCGTACCAAAGTCAGCATTTAGAGACAAAATCGTTGAAAATGTTCTCTTTTTAATATCATCATTATCTAATTTTAAAATAAGCAATACAATAAACAGCATTATTTGAAAGCTAAGGCTCATAATATGCCAACATTACTAACTCTTAGTGCAAAAAACGACAACAGCAGAAAACATAGCTGGTACAGGTTTAATGCCCAAATAGTTCCCTCAAGCTAGCAAAATCAATGAAGAGAAGGTTTTTATATGATAATGAAGAGTCTAACATACATTTTGCCATCTCCAATACCAATTTTAGATGATATATTTGTATAAAGTAGTATTATCTGTAATTGACCATTTTTACGTTATTTTTCTCTATAAAAGCTCTTGCAGTTTCAGTATAGTAATTTCATACAAATTCTTATAAAATTTTTTAGAAACGGTAAAATTTCTTAAATATTTCATATTGTGGGCAGTTGTTAATACTGCAACAAATTTTAAAACTAGTTGCATGTGTCTAACTAACTTTAAATTTGAGATATTTGCTTTAAAGAGTAAATGTTTTAACATTCTCAAAAACTTGGATGTTTGCTTGGGGGTACATGTATGCAAAGCTCTGTATTTTTATAAGTATTCGTCCTAAGTGTAATCTGATTGCTCTTATTCATCATGACATGATTGTGTAACAGGAAAAGTGATTAAAATTTGGAAATAAAACAGCAGAATTTGAAAAAAAAATTTTTTTCCCTTTTTGTCCCAGCACAATTTACTGTCTTTTTGAAAATCAAGGGTCACGTTTTAAAATGCATATAACTTATGTTACAAACGGTAAATTTCTTTAAAAATTCACCATTCAATGTCCTTAATAGTATAAATTCAAAAAACAATATCATTATAAGGATTGTGGAAGGTCACCATTACAGTTCCAGAACCTTAAAGAACGTGCACTTTTACTTGATGATAAAAAAAGTTAAATATGTTTTGCTACATTCATTATTTATAAAAAGACAAAATCCTTTGTTCAACATAACAGGTTAATTGATGGTTGGCAATTTTCTTCATACTTGAGAAAAAACATTCATTGATCTAGCGATAAAGATTGAAGTTGTTTTTTAGTTAGCAATAGCATATTTGTTATTGACAAATTGACCAGTGATCACGTGGATTGAGTTTTAAAAGTAGAAACTCAAAAGTTGCCCGAAGATCTGACCTCATTAAGGAATACTAAAATTTGAAGTGTAGCGATGCCACCACAAATCTTGTTCCAAGATTTTGGCTCTCAGATAGAAATGCATATTGTGTTAAAACGGCTCGATATGGGGTTTGAGATAATGCGTGGATATTTTGTATGATATTAGGGTTTGACATTAGTCTGTGGATTGTGATAGAGTGTAATAGAAATAAGGTAATGTTTCAGTATATGTTACAGTAGATTTGGTTAGATAAAAGTAGGTCGGACAGAGAAGTGATGTAGGAGTGAGGAAAAAGACAACTACATGTACATAAAACCAGGTATGTTCCAGCTTCGTGCTAGGTCAAAAGCATTTGTTTTGCTGTCATTGTGACAAAATGAAAATACAGATTCATTAACATTAGCATTTAAAATAAGTTTTGAAATCAGTGTAATCTCTGAAAATATCTAAGTTTTGTTGTTCGTGACGAATAAATTGTTGTTCAAGTACAGTATAAAGAAAGTTTAGTTTAGTCTGAAACTTGACTTCATAGATTACATACATGTGATTTATATATACAAACTTCAAACCTTGATTTTCATATTTGATGCTGCCAATGACGTTATGACTGCTCCACGTATTCCTTCGGGTGATTTTAAATCAGCAGTCAAACTTTCACCTTGTAATTGTAGAGCTTCATTTATTTTTTCACTAAATTCTCCATTCTCATCATATAGTACCAGGGTGCTTGTTTCTAGCTGATATAAACGTAAAATAAAGAGAAAATAGTTTTTCACTTTTTTCGATTAATGAAATCAATTATTAGTTTGTTAGCATATTGTTTTTATATATCATTATCATCCAGTTTTGGTTATATGTAATAATCATTGATTTGTACATTAATGCCCGATAAAATATGTCCACTGAAAAATTAATTATTTATTTAACTTCTTACCAATTTGAATTGTGTGATTTAATTGTCATCAACGCTGATTAATTTTCCTTTACAACTTTCTAGTTCACTGTTGTTAACAAGTGTAGCTAACTCTTCACGAGAAACTGGTCGCTCTTTCTCTATGTATACATTATAATGTATTCTTACCTTCTCAACATCATCGAGAGTTTCAGTTTCAGTTGCAACCTGCTTAAGAAACAGTTTGATCAAACCAAAGTTGTCGTTCATTTCCTTTTCGGTCAATCGATTATTTGCACTATGCATAAGTCTGTGTCTTAATTGAACTATCTGTAACAACATTTATAGAATATTTCAGTCTTGAGAAATCATATCATTGATCCATCACGTAAGAAACAAAATATATGTTGTGTTATCTTATCCGTTTATCATTATTGTACACTTAAATGAATAGAATAAACAAATTATATCAAAACAGACTCAAAGTAAAGTTATGGACATTTATTAGGATTAACGCACGACAGAATCAACACATAAATTATTCAAATTAATAATGTATGTAACTTAATAACTTAAATTTTTAAACAGATCAAAATGATTGTACTAAATGTAGTTACTTAAATAACAATCATAAATGATTGTCAAACACAAAACGCTGACATATACATACATACATACATATATGAACATTAATAAAGAGCAATAGACATATCAACACAAAACTGTTCAAAACAAAAACAAATATAAATAACGGGTGGGAGGGTGTGGCAAAGAAAAACGATGTTAACTGTAAGTCGTGCTACGAAACTGTGAAAACCTTATGAAAAAAACGCGAAATATTTTTACGGGAAATTATTTTGCGCATGAATACAAAAGTAACTGGACCATGAAGTGAACAGATATAAGCTGTAATCTGTAATTCTCTATAATTAAATGATTTTATATCATAAAATACACTAAATTATATCAAAACAGACTCAAAGTAAAGTTATGGACATTTATTAGGATTAACGGACGACAGAATCAACACATAAATTATTCAAATTAATAATGTATGTAAATTAATAACTTAAATTTTTAAACAGATCAAAATGATTGTACTAAATGTAGTTACTTAAATAACAATCATAAATGATTGTCAAACACAAAACGCCAACACCCAGCCCGAGAAAAGCCTGAGAAGCATATAAGTACATAAAATATATACATATATAATTACAAACATATAGATGCTCATACATATAAATACAAATTTTTAATTATTTTTTTTGCGACAGTTACATGCAGCAAGCAACAACAATAACATATATTCTAAATATAATAAAAAAGTTCAACATTGCTGACAAGAAATAATATAAGGCAAAATTTAATTCTATTTGAATTTTAAACAAAAGCTGTAACAATTCATGCATGCAACAGGTAATTCAATCAAGCAAATAAAGAAATAACTTACATAAGATCTTCACATATTAATCAAATCTACAGGAAATAAATAGTATAAATATTATATCTCAATCATAATGTTTTTAACCACTAATATGAACCCATTCCAAGTTCACCAAACCCAAAAACCCCAACCTAGGATAACGTTAGCCGAAGCTCATTATCTCAAGGTTAAAAGTCTCCGGGATTTATATACAATCTCGTGAAACCTAATTAGTGGATAATTTAACATAAGCAACTATCTCACTCAGATACATCTCTCAAGGAATTAGAACTGACCTTCCTTTCAGAGAAACCCCCTTAAATTTTTGTGGTAATTGGAATAAATTCATAAAAGATGTCGAACATATCATATACTGAATATTTACAAATTCTCACTAAATTAAAAGATCAACAGTCTTTATAACTGTCAAAAGAATACACAATTCACTTTTTCGACTTAATTAAAGGTAAATGAGCTATTGTGTTAACAAACACTGACCGTAACTTATTAGTACCTTCGAAATTCAAGTGCAGTCCACCATCCCTGACTGCATATAATTCTTTTAATGGCTTAGCATTCTTCAAGAAGGGATAAAAAGATGATACAAATTGAACTTTACGTTCTTTACATTTAATTTTAAGTCTTTTATTTAATTCTTTAATTTTATTCTCAGTAAAAAATAAATCAATTGGGCGTGGTAAAATTGAAGATATAATAATCTTTGTATTTGAAAGCCTATGAATCAAAGCAATTAGGGAGGAAAACTGACTTAAGATTTTGTCTACTGACATACTATCTTGGGCGATATCATTGGTACCAACATGAATAATGGTGTAAGGACGTGAAATCAAAAATTTGTCCTTTTCTATCTTAAACATTAATCTGGCAATATTGGCTCCTGGAAAAGGAAACACCTTTGTGAACTGTATACCATCTACATATTTGGCAATAGAGTCTGAGATGATGTGTACCAGAACTTCTGTAAATAAAATTATCATAATAAAAAAAAATATTATAACTAAATTTGGATAATATTCAGGATTCTATCTCTTTATACATGTATTTGGTATATAATATAACCTAAGCTTCAGGAAACATACGCCTCAAAATATTCAATTTATCACTCCAATCTAATTCTAAATAGGATCTATAACAATCACTTTTCCAGTCCCCTAAAAGTCTAATGTATTCAGGCGGAATATCTGATCTGAAGGCTAAAGTAGTAAAACCACGTCTAAATGAATGAGAAGAAAAACATTTTGCATCTAGTCCAATATTAGATAAACATTTTCTCAATTTTTTTTTGAAATAAATGATAAGTTACGGTGGACCCTGAAGGGAGTGTAAATAAGGCCCCATTATTAAACTTAAGCTTTAAAGATAAAAGTTGTTCGAACGCTGAGACTGGACACAATTTATGTCCTTTCAGTCTAATTAAAGGACAAATTATTTTTCTTTCACCAAATTGAATGGTTTTGGACCAATTTATATGAACTAAAATATGATTTTCAGTATATTCAATATCACTAATAGACAAAAACCGATGGTTTAATATGTCCTTCCTAGTGGTTGGAACCAGGTTTGATTTCCTGGCTAGTAGAAAAAATGCGAACAAAAATAAACACCAATAAACTACATTTGATTTAATAGAAAATTCCATACTATCAAAAATATTCAATAAAATGTCTACTGTAATAGGTTCTGCTCTTTTTATTTGTCTGGGGTTTAATCTAGCTATACCTTTCAACGACAGATTTAATAAATAATTATTAATATGTTCAAAACTATACCCTAGCAAGGAGTGCATAGTTCTGATACCACTAATGTAATTCTTTATACTATGAATAGAACTAAAGGATCTGCTTAGAAATTGAGCATATAATCTCAAGGTAGAAGTAGTGGCTGGTAAAAAACTGAGATTAAAATACAAACAGAACAAAAAACTTTCCCACTAAATTTTCAAGTTCTTGTTAGTTCCTTCTGCAAAGGCTGAAGAAGTAGAGTTCTTTAAGTGAACTTGTAACTCACATAACTCTGAAAAAAGAAGTACTACCATTCATATTGAAAATTGAAAACACTTGGGTCTACAACCGATTCCTTCATCATATCAAAACAAGTTGTCAATGACTTAAATTCTTTTTGATAAGAGGAGTTTAAATGCCATCTTGATAGACAATCTGCCAATCTATTTGATTGGGAGTCTAAATGAACTGCTTTTACTTGAAATTCATTAATACATGCTACAAAGCAAATTTCCCTTAAACACCTTTGAAGGAAGTGACATTTAGCCTTTCCAGAATTTATAACAATGCAAGTCCCAAGATTATCACAATAAATGACGATCTTTTTTCTTGACAACTCTTTATGCCAAAATTTTAAACTAACTACTACTGTTAACATCTCTAGACAAGTGATGCTCAAATTTTGATTTAACACGCTTTCGGGAAATGCTTTATGAAAAAAATAATTACCACAAACACCCCCGCAACCGGTCAAGCAACTATCACAACTAAATATAGCATCAATGGAAGACCAATCACCATAGTCTATTAAAGATACACCACTGTACAATGGCAAGAATTTATTCCACCATAAGAGATCCTTTTTAACTTCATTTGGAATAGGGTACTTGACCTTATTAGAATTATAACAGTCTCTCAGCCAATTAAGAATCCTGTTAACAAAAATTCTGCTGGATCTTACACAGGAACCAATAAAATTAAGTTTTCCAAGAAGTTGCTGTATATCTCTCAGCGAAGCTTCTTTTCTACTCAGCCAACTAGCTAAAAGAGTTTGAATTTCTAATAAACGTTCAGGCGTGATCTCCATTGTCATCTTATTACTGTTAAATAAAATACCAAGAAACACCATTACTTCTGATGGTGGACAAGCTTTATCAAAAGCTTCCTCAATGCCACTGCGTATAAAGAGTTCACGTAATAAAGAAAAGGCAAAAAGAGCCACAGTTTGACTTTCAACACCTGCAAAATCATCCAGGTAATTCAAGCACGATAAACCAGACTTATACATCATAAATGCAAATGCATTTGTTACTCTTTGACAAATATGTGCAGCTGATCTGAGACCCATTGATAACACTGTGTCAAAAAATATATGTTTTTTCCAAGTAAACCCAACTAAATTATAACTTCCAGGGCAAATACTTATTTGTCTGTATGCTCTTTTTAGGTCTAATTTATACATATGACAACCTCTACCCTTAGCCTTTATCAATTTAACAAAATCATCAATCTTTGGAAATATCAATTTAACTTCTTTTTCTAAATAAATTTTTTTATCTACATATTCATTGACACCTGAGCCACTTTTAGGAAAACTAAGATCAAGAATAATTCTACGCTCCTTAGACAAAGATTTAGGTACTGTGTTTAAAGGCGAGATACACATACCTTCTTTAAAAGGACATGACTCAAATGGACCTATAATGGCCTTATACGAAGCTTCTTTTTGTAAAAAACTTTCAATATGTACAGGGTATTCACGTGCACCTGAATGATTTTTAAAATGTTTTGGAATATCATTTAAAAATTTATTACTAAAATTTGAGCTGACTTCAATGGGAAATCCAAATTTTAACAATTCACAAACCTCTAAATCATTATATCCCTGTAACATTGTTTTCATAAATTCAACATTGATTTTATGATTAATGGGAATTTGGCAACCAAGAAAATTATGAGTGCCAGAATCAACTATTTCATTGTGAATTTTGACCAAATTTACAGAGGTATTAGTAATATCTTTGATGATCATTTTACAAATTTTACATTTATTTGTATGCTTGCATAAACAAATTGTTGAGTTTGGTTCTATAAGTTCAGGAAAACATATGCTATATTTACAAAACTTTGGTAAAAAAATATCAACAATAGAGTCATTATCAATATGTGATAAAGAAATACTTTGTCAAGCTGATTGATGGGGACATGTCTCAGAACTCTCTGAATGAGGTAATTCCTTTTTGTTTGTACCCCAACAAGTAGCACACACATGCTTGACAAACCTAGATTTGCCTTTAATAGTAGCAACATGATGATTCTTATGTGGGCATTTGTTGCGTTGAAATAGTGGGCACCAAAACACTCTGTCTTCTGTATTTTGGTTGCCTGTGGAGCTAGAATCAAATTTTTGTCCATTCTTTGGTCTTAATTGAATAGACTCTGCATCACCCTTGAATGTATTACTTTTCAATTTACTTTTGTTAAGAATAGCTGATTCTACATAATGAAATTCCTCCCCCCATTTTAAGTAACCCAATTCTATTTCTCTTAAAACAGCTGCGTATAGAGACTTTACTACTGAAAATTCATAAGAATTGCTTAAGTACATTAATTTTTTAAGTAACTCTATACGTCCCTTCGATTCAAGCCCCTTGGATGCAGAAATAATTTCTAGCTCCCCAGCCACAAAAAGGTTAAAATTAAGCTTATCAAATGATAAGTTTTTAGAGGCAAAATCAAAGCGCAAATGTGCATGCGGAAAACGTTGCCTGCTCTTAATATTGTCTGATGACTTGGCAGTCAGACCAGATTTCTTATTTTTCTTGCTCTTACGCTTATTTTTGGCACCATGAGCATAAAGGGGAGAATCAATATCCAAATCAGAAGAGGAAGAATTACTCTGGCTAACACTCGCTGACATATCACTGTCAGTTTCACTGTCAGTATCACTGTCAGATGACGATTCCACCAAGGAAAGCTTCTTTAGCTCTTTTCTGGCTTTCTTTTTTAGGTATGGCATATTTCGTAATGAATTAATGTCAAGCATACCTTTTTTGGCAGAACTAGACGAGTCTTTCAAAATATTGTTCGTTACATATTCCGCAACTGATGGTCTCTTCTGTCTTTGTTTTTGCGATTTTCCAGTATCCATAGAATCTTGGAGTTCTTGATACGCTTGCTCTCTCTCTGCTAATTGTTTCTGAAGTAATTCCAGCTCTCTTGACTGCCTCAGATTAACAGTCTTAGCATCCAATAGCTCTATTCGTCTTTTCAGTTCTCGTTTCTTTTCTTCCATGTTTTCATCCGGGTCATTTCCCGGTGAATACGTACTTTTTGAGCTAGCGTCAATAACGCTAATGGGGCTCACCACGGGTTTTAATTCACTACTATTTTTGTCTTCGATAACACCTTTCCCCGAGTGCAATTTCTTATAATCCACTCTTTCTTTGGTGCGAGCACCAAGTTCTTTAACTGTTTTTTCAGCCATTAAAAACTTTCAATTAAGCAAATTATTCTTTGAGGGAGGCTTTTACTCCTCAATGAAGCCTCTCACTGCCTTAATATTATATGTTCAATAATTTATCCCACGATGATATACAAAACTTTTACGAACTATAAAATGTATAAAAAATTGTTATGAATCACAGTGAAAATCCAAACAAAGAAAAACGATGTTAACTGTAAGTCGTGCTACGAAACTGTGAAAACCTGATGAAAAAACCGCGAAATATTTTTACGGGAAATTATTTTGCGCATGAATACAAAAGTAACTGGACCATGAAGTGAACAGATATAAGCTGTAATCTGTAATTCTCTATAATTAAATGATTTTATATCATAAAATACACTAGATTATAAGACGCCCTTATATCAAAACTTACATGTGAACTGAACATTAAAAAAAGTTTAAATATTGATTAAGTTATTATAAATGTCACTACTAAAATGACATATTGTAAAGTTTTGTTATTTCAACTTAACTATTGACTTCGTAATGTACAATACCATAGCTAATATTATTGTACGATTATATTGAACTGTCCGATTGCATAAATTAAAACGTCACATAACACGGTATATTTAATGCTCGGATATCGTCGGTAGTTCACGTAGAGGTTATAACACAGATGTAGTATATTTGACTTGTTATGATTATCTCAGTTTGTGTGGTCGAGTGGTAAAACGGTCGGTGAGCAAACCTTTTTGTCGTGGGTTCGAATTCCGATAGAAACTTTTTTTATTTTTTTCTTGCTTTTATCATTGTCGGATTGCGCGAAACACAATAATGTTTCAAAGTTTATTTTAACAAATAATAAATTTTGTCGATTCCCCTTCAAGTGACGATAACAGTTGCGGAACTGACTCTGCCAGTGAAACTGAATGATTTTTTAATTATTAGTTTTATAGCATTTTAATATTTCTATTTCTACAAGATACCGAATAAAATAAATCAAATTTTCAGAAAATAAAAAGGATGCTAACAATGAGAAGAAAACAAGTGAAAAATGGTATCCCTAGATTCAAACTAGCACCCGGCATTTCAAAAGTAGAATTTCTGTAGCGTTTCACTTTAACCGCACGACTATTCAGTCATGTGAGAAATTGACACTAAATTAACTTACCAATTGTATTTTTATTGCAAAATTCTATAAATAGAACGCGGAAATTAATATATGCAGTGTGTGATAACCATGTAATTATGCAATCGGACAGTTCAATAAAATCGTACAATAAATAAATAGTATTACGTACTAATTATTTGATACCGAGTCCTATGATAGATAAAGCCACGTGCATAAACAACTTGTTATTAACATGTTAACACCATAGTTGCATCTGAAACCTTAATGATTTTTTTAATAGCTGTCGATTCCATTTGCACCATTTCAGAGACACTGGCAGGTATAATCAAAGCACTGAAAGTACTGAGCTCTCCATTGTATTTACATGTATTACACTACTAAATTTAAATGAAACATTTTCTAAAATCAGAGTGACTTTCAGTATCTCTTTCAAAATCTTGACATAATATTCTTTCATTTACAACATATCAAATGCACATTTAATGATAAGTAAAGAAGTATAAGTTAAACCGCTTGAATATGGATAGTTTCTAATAACGATGCGCTCAATCATAACACGGACTAGTATGTATAGAACCAATTTGATCAAAACCTGATCTAAAATTTTCCACTCGCCAATTTAGATCTGACCGGTTTTTAACGACGGTCACGTTCAGGTGACATATTCTCGTTATAATATTCATGGCGAAATCTTTTTTTAGTTACTTGTTTACATCGTCTACGTCACGCAATCTTAAATGAACCGTCCAATCGCAGACGTTGAATAAAACTGTTGTCAAATTAGCTCGCAAACCTTGCTCTAAAAATATAAATTACGAAATCAAGATGCTTTTTATAGTGTTTCGTCTAAGTGAAAGCTACGCATTGGTTGGTCTACATAAAGGTCATCTCGACGTGACCCTCCATTGAGATCTTAGATATCCTGTACGACAAAGCTCTACAGGATATAATAATTATAATAATAACTTTATTTTCTGAAGGTAACATTTAGACATACGAAGCAAAACTAGAACACATGCCTTAATTTCAAATGGCCTTCAACAAAAATTAAATTGTATGTATCAGAATATGAAATTTCAAAAAAAGAGAAAAATCAACAACATAAAATTTAACTAAAAGCACAAAAATCTCTTGCACACATACATACACAAACGAAGACAAGACACTAAGACAGACATGTGAAGACAAAAACAATACAAAAATATTTATATTTAAATAAAAATTAAAATATTTAAGACAGACACTCACAATAATATACTCAAAAATTATAAATATACCATAATTTAAACAATCTAAACTCATACTACATTTATGAATATGCGTACATATACAACTTCAACTAGTATAAAGGAGAATAACTAAAAAATAAACTCACATAAGTGTTATGCCTGTTTATAGTCGTGTAAGCCTGTATGCAGTACAGAAAATCTAGTTATTACGACAAAGAAGGTTTTTGTAAGAAGACTTGAATGAATTAATGTTTGATATATTTCTTATCTCGTTAGGTATTTCATTCCACACGGCCATACTGTAGTAAGAAAAAAATCCTTTAGATATTGTGTTTTGGGTTTTGTTTTCATAACAAGATCGTTGTGTACAATAGCTCACAAGGAGTAGTGTTCATTTTTACCAAAATTTATTATATCTGACATATACGAAGGAGCCATATTATTTAGAGTTTTGAATACAAGTAAAGCAAGGTGGTATTTACATCTGTCAGTAAAAGTAAGCCATTTCAATTGCTCAAGGAGATCGGAAGCAGGTGTACGAATAGATTTATTTAATATTAGTTTTGCTGCCCTCTTCTGTAGAACATATACTTTTTTAACATATTTTTTATTATATGTGCCACAAACAGTACAACAGTAATCAAATATGGGCAGTAAGTATGCATTGTAAAATAATAGTCTGGTTTCATCCGTAAGGTAATACAAAATGCGTTTTAGCAATGGAATTTTACTTTTAAGCTTTCTACAAATAAAATCGATATGTGTTTGCCTATTAAGATTGTCGTCAATGTAAACACCCAATACTTTATGGGAAGTGACATTTTCTAAGAAATTTTCATTTATTTTCAATGTTAGATGTTTACCACCTTTAAGTTTGTGTTTAGAACCAATAACCATGCACTTGGTCTTTATTGGATGCAATGCCATATTGTTGTATTTGCACCACTTCATAATATGGTCCAGGTTCGACTGTAAATGTGATTCAATTTCTGACAGTGAACTATCTGAGTTAAACAAAGTCAATTCATCGTCATATAAATCAATGTTTAAATATCGACAAGAATAGGCTTTATCATTGATATATATCAAGAATAACAGCAGCCCAAGAATGGATCCCTGTGGCACACCTGATTTTATTTCCATAGACTCGAATGGAAAATTTCCAACTTTTACCAGTTGTTTTCTATTAGAAAGGTAGGACTTAAATAGTGAAATGGACTTCGGGGAAAAATGATATAATTTTAGCTTGTATAATAAAATCTGACGATCTACTAAATCAAAAGCTTTTCTTAAATCAAGAAACACAGTTCCAATAAATTTTCCGTTGTCAATATCTTGAATCCAGGTTTCGACTAATCTTGTCAAAGATGTCTGACATGAGTGTTGTATTTGTGTCGCTATGTGTCGCTCATAAATTTTGGATATCGTAGGCAAGATAGAAATTGGCCGATAATTTTCTGCAAGGTCTTTCATTCCAGATTTAAAGATAGGTATAATACTGGCTTCTTTTAGTTTATCTGGGAAACACCAGAACTAATACTATTATTTATCATAGATGCTAGACTTATAGTTATTGTATATCCACAGTACTTTAAAATTTTTGGTCCTACATTATCTAAGCCTGTAGATTTTTGATGTCTAAATTGTCAATCATTTTCTTCACTTCTAAGGGAGTTATAAATTTTATATCAAACTTTTGACCACTTAGCTCTAAGTCTAACCTTAATTTTAAAGATGAAAAATTTTCCTGCTGAAATTCGATTTTTTCGACAATACTTAAAATGTTTATAAAGTGCCTATTAAGTTCGTTTATCATATTTAAATTTCCTTGCATAATGCCATTAGATGTTTTTAACTGATATGGTAATTCCACACTTTCGTAGTTATTCATGCAAGATACTTCCTTAATAGGTTTCCATAGATATTTAGAATCTTTTTTGTCTTTAATGGATTTGTTGTAGAAATCTTTTTTAGCTTGTTTTATACGAGAAGTAACTAAGTTCCTTTTAATTTTGTAACTGTCGTGGTCACTTTTTTTGTTTTATGTGATCTCTTTCACGTATTAAGTATTTTATTTCTCCGTTGAACCAGTCTGGCTGGTGTATATGTTTAACGCGTTTTTCTTTAATAGTTTTGATAATACACCGTTTAAAATGTAATAAAATAAATCTAAAGCATCATTAGGATCAAATACAGTTTCAATATTTTCTAAACCAGAACTCAGTAAATCATTTCGAAATTTCCGTTCATCAAATTTATTAAAAGAACGATACTTAATAACCGTGTGATTCGGTTTTTTACGTATACCTAAGTTCATTGAGAGTAACAAACACACAGGATAATGGTCGCTAATTGATAATTCTGACGGACATTGGTATAGAACATGTGGCAGACAGTTTTTCGGTTACGTTATATTAAGTCTCCATTTGTCGCTTAGACAAATAAAGTGCCAGTTTCAGGAAAAATGGTGCAAACTATGAATTACCTATGTCTCGAACTTTCTTAGGTGTATGGGTGTTGTTCGGTATACACGTTTCCCTAGACCGATTATTAAGATTACACGTATATTCTATAGGGGGTTCAGGTGACGTGACGTTGAATGACGTCGTCGTGACTTCGACGCTATTTTTTTAGTTTTATACTAAAGTTTAAGCCCTAAATTTGATTTTATTACAGACAAATATAAAGCAATAAGAAAATGTATTGAAAGAGTAATCGTTAATTAATCATTTCATATTTTTTTCTTGAAAAAAAAAACGTTACAAGAATCCTGAATAAATTATGATAGAAAACAACTCCTGTTGCCGTCGAACGCAACGTAAACATGCAATGGACGCGGATTCGCGTCATTTTGAAGAGGTGTGGAAAAGGCTTATGCAGTTTGCTAGAACTCGCTTCCGACATAGAAACTCGATAGACCAATAAAAATGTAGCTTACACAAGCAGTTTCTCATTGGTGAATGAAAGTAGAAAATTGCATTATCGATAAAAATTTGATATGTAAACAAAGAAAGTTTTCCAAGTTTTTGTTATGTTTCCATTGATTTTACATTGACGTTCAACTTATTCTATGTTTATCACACCTTTGTAAATTAGAAACAGAGATTAATATTGAAGAAACCTGTAACATAGCTCTAGCAAACGTGTATTTCCAACCCTACTGTTCGAGATTTTTTGACATTTTGTGAACGTTACGTCATCCCATCCACCGGTCATCGCTGGCTGACGTCATTTCTCCACTACGTCATTTTTTCTCAGATCAGATTTTACTCCTTCTACTTTGGTCTATACTCCACTTTTATATAAGTGAAGTATATGTACATAGTTACGCATCGTATTTAATTTAACAATATTCATCTTCAAAAATATAACATGAAATGTTAATTTCGTACAACATGATTATTGCTAGTATTTTTTTTTGAATTCAACTTACATGAAAGATTAATCCTGAATAACGGACATAACTCTTCTCGCACATACGCTTCTGACCAACAATAAAGTTCTGACTTGAAAACGCCGTATTCACCAGTCACACGATTTTAATTCATATTAGAATGAAAGTCAGTCTATTTAATAAATTACGCACATTTTGCACTTAAATGTTTGGTAGAGAAGCATGAGGCGTTTGTTGGAAGGTTTAAATTTTGTGTACACCATTCATACATTTCTATACTAACATTATTCTAAATAGCCGAAGAGAATTTTCCAACGTATGATAGTTTTCTTTGATCTTTGTGCTACTTCAGAATAGTCATGGCGGCAACGTATCTGATGACGTCGTTTAAAACTTTAAGGGACCGTGATCAAAGGCGCGCCGACATTACTGTACTGATATTAATGTAGACCTCGTCAAATATCGATTTTGTGACTGAGTGTAGTCGAATACTGAGTACAATAACGTACCTTATTTAATCTAGTAATTTCCCTATTTATATTTACTCTGTTAAACGCCCTGTTTGGATTATTTTTCTTATAAACGCTATTTTTGGGGGGAGGAAATGTTACGCCCTAGGACTTTTTGGTTTTTGTGGGGGGTTGTTGCCATGGAAACCAAAAAGTATGTTTTCTTTGAATCTGCAAAATCGTTGCTAAGAGCTTTGATGTCAAATCAATTTACAAAAAAATGTGAATATCATACCCTTGTGAGTATGTTTTCTAGGTAGGTAATTCATAGGTTTATATATATATTATTATGCGTTGCTATGGTAACAGAAAAAAAATAATTTCCTCCATTTTGTGGCAAACATCACTAAAAACAATGTCATATAAATTGCCATCAAAAGTAATGAACAATACACACATACCATTACTTAAAATTCAATGTACTGGCTGTCATAATTCAGATGTAATTTCTTTATTTCGTACAAATTGACGGCCATTTTGAATTCCACGGGGCCAACCCGGCATCATACCCAAAAATGGTTCAAATGCCAATATGAAAAAGTCTGTAACTTCTAGACCCATCATGCTATCAAAATAGTTTATACCTTAAATAAAACCTCATTTCAATAGCTGTGTATTAAGTACTGTAACAAAATTATTTAAGCATGGAACAAAAAGGGCCTGAACCCCCTAATTCTATCACTCTGTACATTTGTTATATTCGATGTGCTGTGCATTATTAATACAACAATATTTTGTCAATAATGACACGTGACTCTGAATGGTCGACTTTGCGGTCGATAAATAAGTTGACACATACAATTAGTCGCATTAATTAACTACATACACGCCTATAGTATATAAAACATTGTACTTACATTGTCAACATCTGAGCGTAAATTTGAATCAAATATTTTACAAAATTTTATCAGGTTAAATATTGCCAATGGTTCAACTTCTTCTGGTCCGACTGCATTAATGACTTTCGATTTAATCATGTACATTTTAGCAAGTATCCACCAATAGGATGAAGGTTCTACCTGCTCTTTTGTACTGCTTTGCAACCATTTATCGCAAATACACCAACTAAAAGAAACATGGAAATGAACGTATTTGAAATAAGATATTAAATAGAACATTGAAAGTTAGATGCAATAAAAATATATTAAAAACACTTTTCTCCAATTTTAATGCATATGCGCATTGTAATACTATCGAGAATAAAAAAGGAATATTGATGAAATTAAGTCTAAAATTGATATAGATTTGATACAGAACCATTTCTATAGAAACCGTTAATAATGTATAAATTCGGCCTCATTGAAATTTCAAAACCTTAAGAATTGTTGATCTCGACTTGAATAATCTGAAAAATAGGACAGGGTATTACATATAACTAATTGAAACGAGTGACAAAACACAGTCAAGAAACCCGAGCATCATTTTGATAGGGATGGTAAACTGTATTCTTGATTGAATCATATCAAATTGCATTTTCTTGAGATAAAATTACAATTAATTAAGATTACCTTTTATTTTCCATCATACTGTTTTGTTCTTTAAATATTTCTTTACAAGTTTTACAGTTGTTACTTTTGAGGAGCCATTCAAATTTAGTTTTGTCTCTTCTATCGACATCATGTTTCTTCACGTCTGCAGTTACTGCTACTTTAATCAATAGTTTTTTAAAATGTACACTTTCATTAGAGCTGTGCTTACTATCTAATTGATCAACAAATGGCTGTATTTTATTTTTAATATGATTACTTGAACCATCTCGAGCTTTCTTAAGGCCAAGTACTGTCTTGGCCCAGTTAGAAAACTCCTCCTCTTCTTTATCGTCACGTTGTGACATCATTGTACCTTCACTGTCAGAAGATAACGCTGTGAATAAAAATAGCATTTAACAGTAAATAACCTAAGTATACTGTATATTGGCAATAAGATACATCTCAGGGAATAGGCAATTTTAGGGACAGGTACCCATGCCCTTAAGCTACAGTCCCATAAACATAAAAATAGCCGTAAGGGCACCGTACGGGCGCCGTGCGACCAAGCATCGTAAGGCCCCGTACGAACTCTTGCGTACCCGTACGGACTGCTACGTTTTTACCAGTGTCCGTGCGATGAGCCGTGGATACACGTATCAGTTTTAAAGTCAAATCGTGAACAAAATCGTGGCCAAGCATGGAATAAAATTGCATATCTTCCAGTTACGGCTCCGTACGGGTGTGTTGTTTTAAGCCATGTTTGTACGGTCACCTTAATGATCACGTGCGACATGATTACGTATAATTAAATTTCGTGCGATGTATAGGATACACGCGTGCAACAGCTGATTTTGAATAAAATGATCGTTTATCGTCGCATGCATGAATAAATGTGTGATTGTATGAAAGAGCTACTGGTAAATGTCTCATTAAAGCATTTTATGAACAACTACTGCATTTGAATTAAAACGACAATTTTTACAATTGCGTCAAGATTACAGGCACTATACATGCATCTGTTAGAATTCTCCACTTTGTCAATGGGGTTTAAAAATGCACAGCGCCCTTCATCGCCAGAAAAAAATCGGGGCTATTAGACTGGTGCGGGTTAAAACCCGATGTGAACATGAACAGTGGATATGAGAAAAGAATGGGGGGTTTTCTCAAAGGAATAATACATATTCTTACTGAATATCGCTTTTAAGGCCACGCTTATTAAACTTTTGGCATTTGTGTAGACAACGGTGTTGCCCCTCAGCCGATTAAAGCGCTTAAAAAGTGTTTGATAAATTGCACACTACACGGTTAAAGTGATGGATACATCACATCGTTTTCCCGAAATTTACTCGGAAAACCAGCGCGTGAAAGTCTAGGGACTTCACAAATGTTTAAACTGATGCAAAAAGAAACGCCTCACACAACTCGGAAATATTTTTTAGAGTTAAAAGTCAACACGAATTTCTGCTCGAAGTTATATTATCTAAAATATATGTGGTCATTAGGAAATTTACCGTCACAATTTATAAAAACAATACAAATTGCTTAACTTGCAGATATCGTTGGATCATATCTCAACCCACTTCCTAAAAGTCAGCTGTTGTCGACGTAACCACCTTTAATGCAAATCCCAACAGGTGTTCAATCAAATTGTTAAAATAAATTACATTTTGTATGTAAGTTTGTGGTCAATGTCATTCTGATAAACAAAGGCATTGCGAAAATATATAGGCAATCACAGGACGTAATAGCTGGCCGATGTAACGTCTTTGAGATTACCCTAGCACACAATGAACAGACTATGACTCTGCCACCACTGTAATAAGTTTTTTTCCTCGAAAGTTTATGACATCGTCTTTAGATACCGATACGTCTGTTGACGTTTCTTTAGATACCTATACGTCTGTTGACGTTTCTTTAGATACCGATACGTCTGTTGACGTTCTATAAGCCGACATTCTGCCAACGCTAGCTGTGATTGTAACAAGTCCACATAAGTTGTTCTAATTTAAGATGGTAACAAACATTTAGAACAATTACGGGGTACGGCATACACCAGACCATTCGCCGTAATTGAAATCATTTTTTTGGCGTTCACCGTTACCATTTAACCACAAGTGACATAGTGATAAATTTATCACGCTAATGATGTTGGTGTAAATATTTGCCTGGTCGTACCGACAATAAACGCAGTCTGTATGAGCGTGGCCAATCAGCAATCGTTTCTGTAACTCTAAGCCTTTGATGAGTCGTTCTTTTTTCTCGTCAGAATGTATTTATGTATAAAACTATCTTCGCCTATAGCTCGTTTAGGATAACTTGAGACAAACGACTCAGTTTGTTTACATATTTGGGACTCAGGTATTACATAAAACAGGGACATCAGCTGATTTTGTGTAATGAAAGTATTAAACAAGTCTTAATGCGTGGAACGTGTGTTCTCGTTCAAAATCACACTGATAATAGTCGATAATTACGTGTACTAAACTTAAATCCACCTGTGTATAAAAATGGTATCGTTGTATTTTGTCTCAAGTTATCCTAAACGAGCTTTAATAACGAGTTTTAATTAGTTTTCGCACGAAATTCACAACACAAAACTTGTAGGATTTAGGCTAAATAATTTTATCTTGAGTTTTACATTACTTTATAGCCGTTACTGTGTTAATATGTGATAAAATAAGTAAACAGTAGGCATAATTAACAAATACTTTTATTCAATTCACTCGTTGTCAAAATCGGAAAGAATAAATCGCTATAGAAGATATAGAAATACAAATGTAAAAGAAGTATTTTGAAGGCACTCGCGTGGCATACTATCCGTGTGGTATTTGTGTTGCATTAGTATGCAGACGAACGGATATAGGACGTAATTATTGGTAGTATTGCAAATAAGTTAACATAAGTGTTTAACCCATTACATGTCATTTTGTATTTTTCCATAAAGATGGTAGTATGTCTACTGATATTGTTTTATGTTGTTATAACTTTTGGGATGTTTTAAACGAACGTCTCGCAAAATTAATAACCTTAAAGCTGATACACTGGCATTTATGTCTATTTGTATGTAAAATATTTTTTAGATGCCCCCTCATAAATCTTCGGAATCGACTGTCTATGTTCACACTCCACCTTCATCCGCACAAGTCTATTGAGTGCAGGAGAATGGCGCAAAATGGTGATGATTCAATATGTTTCCAGCTTTTGTAAACTACTTGCACTTTACACATCATTTTGGGAAAATGCATGTATGAAATGCAAATTTTGGACTGAAAAGAGAAGAATCTTGCTATGCTGTATATCTGTCAGTCACTTAGTAGTGAAATAAGAACATCTTGAAAAGGCCCTGTCGCGTTAATGTGAAAAAAATGTGCTATTCTTGCCCATGTCGCAACAAGTAAAAGACTATTTTAAGCGCCCGACATTTTGTTCTCATATGATACATTTATTATGTACAGTCCTATACGTAAATATGAATACCTGTCTCTTCTATGAGACCGAAGCTAATGGTCAAAATTAAGTAAAATGTATCGTTTTGTATATATGTACTTATAACTTATATCTCTCAAATTAGTGAATTGGAATATGTTTTTACTTTCTCAATTGAATGAAAAACGAAGTACATGTGGTCACTATAACACAAATGTACAGGGTATGCCAAAAGTCGTGTACCCTCAATGTGTACACTCAGCACACATGTACTGCGTATCATTATATTGAAGGCTTATATTGCTCTCCCCCACACTCTCTTGGTTGCTGCGGTATTGCCGTTTCGGATGTAATTTCATCAACAATGATCCAACAATTTAGTGAAAAGTTAGTAAAAACGTTTTCATAGAATTTTTTCAAGAGGGTAGATCTTAAAATCTTGGTGGCAACTCCACTGAACCTCTTCGTCCAATCCATCTTGCAGCAAATTCCTGGTTCAAGAAATTAACAACGCAACTTACAAATTGGTGAGAAGTTCCTTGTTGGTAAAAATAGTTGTGTTGTCCACTTAAAAATTTGGGTCGATTATATGTGAGTCAAACAAGAAGGCATCACTTATTTAAGTACCAAAGGATTGCTACAAAATTCTTTATGACAGTAAATTGCAGTTAGATGAAGGGATTGTACGCGTTATTTATGGCAGGAATGAGCTTTGATCTCTTATCTTGGTCATGATGTATTGAGTAATGGACGATGCGCAACTTCTATTTCACTCTGCATGAAAAGTAGCATATAACCGGTTCTATGCCATTCGCTGACATTTAAATGAGAAGCTTGTCAACGTTTCTATTATTGCTTTTATAAATGTTAAAGATGTAGAGTCTTTTACAATAAAATATGGGGCCAAAGAAAGGGATTTGCGAGCTGCAAAAACTATCATTTCTGAGTCTTCTACTCAGTACAACGTGCAAGGGGGGCAGAACCTTAAACACCAGTAATACAGGAATATCCACCCAATCAGACAATATGGAACTGCTCTATTCCTTTTCTCAACTTTTCCCATTTGAACATTCAACAAAACAAACAAGCGTAGTGTACGTATTCATGTCATTTTCAACCCAACTAGTGAACAATAAATATTTTACAATCATGAAACCTACGAAATCATTGTGCCGTTGTTGCGCTAAGGTATCGTGCGTACCCGCAAGTGGCCCGCAAGATCTCCGTACGATTGTTCACGACTCTATTTACGGGTAAGTGTCGTGTGTGATCGTGTCTGGAAGATGTGCATACACATCTTCCAGACACGGGTCTTTACGACTCGTTTTCATTCAATTCTTCTTACGGACCCGTACGTTACCCGCACGACAGACCGCACGGTCATCAACGATTCTAGCCCTTACATGTCCGTAAACAACATTATTTCGCTATTGTGACCACATCCTTGCGGTCTTACGGCTTACAGCCTATAATGAATTCGGTTTCAGTCGTACGGTTCATTACGAGCGACGTACGGGTCCCGTGCGGCATTCGTACGGGTCATACGATACGTATTCCGTTTCTCTTTGTTTTCTTAACAGGCTTTACGTCATCATCTTATTAGACAAAATGTATTCGCCCATAGTCCTTGCGGCGGCCGCACGGGAGTCTTCTACATCCGTAAATAGCCCGTACGATGCCCGTACTGCCGCTCTTACGATTGACCGCACGGCTCTAAAATTTATGTGACCACAAAACCGTAGAGAGACCGTACACACGCAAGGCTTCCCACGGCCTACGGCTGTTTGCACGTACGGGTCCGCAACATGCCACGCATTTTATGGGACTGAGGCTTTAGGAAGGAAAATTGCATCGGTTCATGAAAATATGTAGAATTTTCAGTCAACTCAAATTTATGCGTAGCTTATATTCGGCCTCAACATATGCAAACGGATGCCCTGTATCTAAATCAGTATCTTTACTAAAAACGTGTTTCTAATTGTTCAATGTCACTATGTACATCATGTATAGCCTTTGTTTAAAATCAAATCGCCAAGACACTCATCTAAATTAAACATTTATTGAAAGGCACTAGTGTGGAATAAGGGATCGTGGGTTCGATTCCCGGGCGGAACTGGCGTGGAATTAATTTTTCCACATATATACTAAATGATTATGCCATAAATTAATTTTGACAATTCGGTCGTTAGACGAATTGACTCACATCCGCTCGAAAAATCATTTTAAGTACAATCATGTACCTATATGTATGCATTATTGTACCAATTGATTATGCATGTGCATTAATTCCTGCTTTGCTTGTCAACACAAACAATTTGTATTCCGAAATATGACAATACGGTTTACCGTATTGTTACACATCTCTTTTCGCATATTCACATATAGATAGATAATATTTCATTACAAATTTCACACATAGAACAACACAGTTTGACTTTTGCTAAAAAGCAATTAGTCAAACACAAAATTACAGACATATAATTATGGCATTACAGTGTTACAAAACATACATAGATTAGGGGGTTCAGGCCTTTTTTGTTCCATGCTTATATGATTTTGTAACATTTTTAATACAAAGCTATTGAAATGAGGTTTTATTAAACGTATAAACTATTTTGATAGCTTGAAGGGTCTAGGAGTTACAGACTTTTTCATATTTGCATTTGTACCATTTTATGGGGCAGATCTTTATTATATAAACTAAACAGAAAAAGACGTCAAAATTAGAAAAAAACTTAATATTATAAATGATGACTAATTTATTTTTTGTTATTATGAGAAATGCAAATCCCCTGAATGTATACATTTTCTGGATGCTGTAGAACGAGGCAATGTGACGAATTTTGATGCATTACAAATTTTTGGGTTCGTTGCCGGGTTGGCCGAGTGGAATTCAAAATGGCCGTCAATTTTTACGAAAAAAAGAAAGTACATCTTAATTATGACAGCAAGTACATTGAATTTTAATTAATGTCATGTGTGTATTGTTCATTACTTTTTTTGTCAATTTATATAACACTGCATTTAGTGATGTTTAGCACGAAATAGAGGAAAGTAATTTTCTGTTACCATAGCAGTAAATAATAATATATATAAACCTATGAATTACCGACCTAGAAAACATGGATACTCACAAGGGAATGATATTTACTTTTTTTTTAAATTTACTTGACATCAAAGCATTTAGCAACGATTTTGCAGTATAGAAGAAAACGTACTTTCTGGTTACCATAGCAACAACCCCCCACGTTTAACAGAATAAATATAAATAGGGAAAATATTAGATTAAAAAAGGTACATTTATTGTACTCGGTATTCGACTTCACTCGAGTCACAAAATCGATATTTGACGCGGTCTACATTTATATTAGTACAGCAATGTCGGCGAGCCTTTGATCAAGGTCCCTTAAAGTATTAAACGACGTCATCAGATACGTTGCCGCCATAACTATTCTGAAGTAGCACAAAGATCAAAGAAACCTATCATAAGTTGGACAATTCTCTTCAGCTATTTAGAATAATGTTTATACAGAATTTAAACCTTCCAACAAACGCCTGTTGCTTCTCTATCAAACATTTAAGTGCAAAATGTACATAATTTTATTAATAGATCGACTTTCATTCTAAAATGAATTAAAAATTTGTGGCGTTTTAAGTCAAAACTTAATTGTTAATCGAAAACGTGTGTGCGAGATGTGTTATGTCCGTTATTTAGGATAAATCATTCTTGTAAGTTGATTGCATATAAAAAAAACCAGCAATAATCATATCGTACTAAATTAACATTTCATATTATATGTTTGAAGATGAATATTGTTAACCTAAATACGATGTGTAACTATGTACATATACCTCACTTATAGAAAGTAGAGTATTGACCAGGGTAGAAAGAGGAAAAATGATCTGAGAAAAAATGACGTAGTGGAGAAATGACGTAACCCAGCGATGACCGGTGGGTTGGAAGACGTTACGTTCACAAACTTGTCAAAACGTCTCGAATGGTAGGGCTGAATATACACGTTTGCTAGAGCTATGTAACAGGTTTCTTCATTATTATCTTTGTTTCTAATTTATAAAGGTATGATAAACATAGAATAAGTTGAACGTCAATGAAACATCAATTGAAATCAAACAAAATTTTGCAATAAAATGCAATTTTAAACGCTCATTCACAGATGAGAAGCTGCTTGTGTAAGCTACATTTTGATTAGTCAATCGATTTTCTGTGTTGGAAGCGAGCTCTAGCAAACTGCATAAATCTTTTCCATACCTCATCAAAATGACGCGAATCCGCGTCCATCATGTTAACGTTGCGTTTTACGGAGAAAGGAGTTGTTTTCTATCATCATTTATGCAGGATTCTTGTTACGTTTCTTTTTCAAGAAAAAAATATGAAATGATTGATTAACGATTACTCTTTCAATACATGTTCTTATTTTTTTTGTCTATAATAAAATCAAATTTAGCGCTTAAACTTTAGTATAAAACTCCAAAAATGGCGTCGACGTCACGACGACGTCATGCAACGTCTCGTCACCTGAACCCCCTACATAGATATTCAAAGTACAAATACTAACATAACATACATACAGAAGAAACAAAACTGAAAAGAAAAACACAAAGATAAATGTATATTTATACAATCCAACTTGTGCTAACGGCCACCACCGAATAGCGGGCACCTGCGGACGGCGGCCATTCCGATTTCCCCCCCCCCGCCCGACAACGCTCTTAAAAAGGCCGTGAATAACGGCCCCCTGTCGACTGCGACCAGTGGCCAGTCAAAACCATCCCATCAGCCAGTTTAGATCTGTGAAAAACGGCCAGAGTTTTGTTTGATGACAGCATTTCGTATAAATGCGGTTTCGAAAGCAGGCCGCCATTTTTGTTGAAGTTAAGCTAAAAACCCGTAATCCGATCTTTATTATTATCAAGCTGTAGACAATTTTCTCATCACCTTATTATAAAAATATGTTAATGTATCCTTTTATTGTTAAATGTATTTGTATATCGGGAGTAAATTACGTCATGTGATGACACTTGGTTAATTAGTTTTGAATGTTTGGAGACTCCACTGGGTTTTTTGTTTTTCACACGTCCGGCAGTTGGAAAAAAATGTTGGTGACACGCTGTTAATTCCAAAATTAATTCAACTGTGACCGCTGTATACAGGCAAATTAACAACTGGTATAACTGGTATAGACAAAAGATCAGAGTATTGAGAATTTGTTGAATGCATTTGTTAATGTTGAGGGCATAGCATGAAATGTAGCTGCGAACAAAAATCACTGATTTCTTTGTTTTTCAAAGTTTTGTTTTATTCATTTATAGACACAACTTCAATAACGATAATGTGAATAATGAATTAAGGTTGAAAATAAACTAATTTCAATTTTTGATAATCCATGTTAATTATGAACTCTGTCTCTCAAATCTTACCAAACATGTCCCGTTCGTTCCTCCCTCACAACAAAGGCCACCTGTGAACAAAGGCCACATTTTTCTTTTCCCTGGGCCGGCCGTTGTTCACAGGTTGGACTGTACGTACATAATACAAACATTACATTACAAAATTGAGAAACATTTCGAATTGTTAAGAAGAACCACTATTCTTGTGTTTACTGCGCAAACCGGAATGGTACGGGAGGTTTTGTCAAAAAGCTAATCTTAGAGTAGTAGGCGCTTGATTTAGACACGGGAAACAAGCGTCTTGCCATTCCGATTTCTACAAAAACACATGGATGGACGTTGTTTACTTAATAATCTTCACATTTTAATAAATAGGATTAATTAATGTGGACGTATTGCTCGTTTGTTTGTTTAAAACATTAGTATTTTTCTAGTTATCCAGAAATAATGACTGGAATTGATGCCTATTGACAAAATTAAATGAATAAACGTGGACAAGGATTGAGTGAAACACGTGAAAAATAGGGTGACGATTGTAAGGATTAATATCTTTAAACACGTGCAAATACAAGCTATTTGGATTTACAACACGGATATAACTAAAGTGCGTTTTTGAGTCAATCCAATATTTACTTATTTGTCTATGCTTGGCTGTTAAATTTAGATATTTGATACATATTGGCTGACAAGACAGCAGATGATAAAAAGGGATTAATCATAAGGAACAGGATTTAAAGGAATGGATATAAGCAACAAAGGTCAATTGACTACTCGCAGTCAATCAGTTTCTTTTCTTAGGGAGTACTAATTGAAAACAGAGTAAAAGTCAAGAAATTTAGAATATTAAATCCATTGTCAAAGGGAGGTAAATCGTATAGAAGTGCTTAGATTTGTTTAAGATAACTAATTTTGCGTAGATTTTATTTCAATTTTACTATTTTTAAGTGAGAAAGATGTTTGCTTATTTCGCTCGAAGCAGATGAATTAAAGCTATATGATGACAATACAGATACTTGGTATTTTTCATGACACGACAGAACAGAACAGAACAGATAATTTATTACAGTAACGTATACAAAGGTATCTTGTTACAAACAAGAATCTTATAACATCTCAAACTGACAAAATAATCAAAACATATAGTTATATATGTAAAACAATTAACATAATGTTGTAGGTATCAATGATAAATGGACATAAATGTAAACATTTACTAGTTAACAGAATACTATAATTAATGAGGATGAACTACATGACGAATAATTTCAGTACTTATAAAACTAGAATGAATATATATCTGATGTATATAACATAATAATTGAGATTAAGAACAGGTTATATAGTATTTGAACAAATTAAAATAGGTTCTAGAGGTTTTACAAATACAATGTATAGATCATGTTACTGAGATTGTGGTTTGATTACGTAATAAAAATGCATAATATGTGTATTTAGCAAGATTTATAATTTCTTTTTTGCTTTCAGATTGCATTATTAGTGAAATTTTTTAAACGCTAGGCCTGATAAAATAATAAGATTTCAAATATTGTTTCCGTATAGTGTTGCATTTAGGGCAAACAATTACAAAATGAAAATCATCTTCAATGTCTTTTGAGTTAGAAATATAACACGAACGTTGGTTGCGGTCGATTCTCTAGTTACCATACCGACCGGTCTTTATTCTTAGTTGATGGGAAGCTAATCTTAAACGAGTTAAAGCAATTCTATATTTCTTAGGAATAACGTCTAAATATAATTCGTATGAATGAGTAATCTTGAAATATCTATACATGAATAAAATAGGACTGTTAAATATGCTAGCATGTCATGATTTTATAAAAACATCAACTAGACGTTGTTTAAAGGTATTATAAAATGTTTAAAGATTAACGCTGTCTGGATTTATCCAAACATGACTAAAACCGTATGTATCTAAAAGAGATTAAACTCTACTCGTCCAGTTATTAGCGCCGTTTTCGCAATCAATTAACATTGATTTATATAGACGATTGACAATAATATTATCGGAATACATAATTTTAGACCAATATTTCATGATGCGAGTGTATCTTTGTATATATAACGGGTATCTCCCTAATTCTCCGTAAATACTTATACTAGACGTAGAATTTTTAACATATAATAATAATTTGCAGAATTTCAGGTGAACCCTTTTAATTTCCCTATTATTGGAGAATCCCCAAATTTCGCCAGCGTATTCTTATATCGATCCGACAAAGGTATCAAATAATTGTAAAAGAGTACTAAGCTTAAATATAAATTTACGCGTATTAGTTCGTAACCAATACATAGCCTTAATAGCTTTGACCACGAGCATTTTTATATTTGTAGTAAATCTATCATTATAATGAGAAACTGTACCCAAGTAATTGAATGTATCTACTTCTTCTTTTTGTCAAATATTTCCATGGCGTCGGCAAAAAGCATTAATATGAAGGAAATATCGTCAATATTAAGACCACTGTTATGAATTTCTAATAAGTAAAGCTCCAGATCTTCTAAAAATAACGCAAAGAGAACAGGTGACATACTCTCCCCTTGTTTCAACCCAATTGAACATTTAAAGTAATCAGAATACGATTTACAACCTTTGACACGAGCCTTAACATTGGAATACATACTTTTAATAATTTGAAGGCATTTGCCTGTAATACCAATTTTATGTAATTTGAACCAAAGTCCATTACGATTTATACTACCGAATGCTTTGCTGAAGTCAATAAAAGCGCATGCCAATCGACCCTTTTCGTTAAAAATTTTGATTATTACAGCATTTAGAACAAATATTGCGTCGACTGTAGAACGACCTTTTCTAAATCAGAATTGCGCATCGCTGATAGTGTTATTTTTTCTATCCAATTATTTATTCGTTTATTTGAAATACTGGTAAAAGTTTTAGAAAAACAACTCGCTAACGCGACCCCTCTGTAATTATTGACGTCAGTCCTTTCGTTTTTCTTGTGAATGGGAATAATGACACTCTCCATCCAAGATTTCAGAAATACACCTGATTTTAATATGGCGTTGAGTAAATCGGCTACATAGGATGACAAAATATCGAAAGATTCTAAAAAATATTCATTCAGCAATAAATCATTATCGGCAGACTTATTACGTTTTAAGTTACGCACTGCAGAGATAACTTCGGACTGAGTGATGTCGTCATCAAGTTCATTAAATATACAATCATCAGCTTTAAAATCATTGTTAGCGCAAAAATCGTCCGCTTCATTTTCGAAATATCAGAGGGCAAATTTAAATTAGAAAAGAAATCATAAAACTCGTTAATACTTATGTCGTTGGATAAAATATTATTTTTTCGCGAAAAGTGCGTCCAGAAATCTCTAGGTTTTTTATTCCTTAGATTTCCAATACTTTTCAACCTTACTAATTCATGAGCTCTTTTTTTCTTTTTAATTAGATTTTTATAAAATAACTTTTTAGAACACCATCTCTGTCTTAAACGTATACAAAACTTTCCATATCAAACTAGATCAGATATCGTCACAGGAATGCTTGGCTTTACATCTATCCAGGCGTTCATCGATAAACAGAAATTATTATTCCTTGGATCAATATGTCGTTTGAACTCGAGAGACGTCTGCTATCAACCTATTGTGCATAGACTTCATCATTTTTTTAATAATATAACATCCAAACATTTAGGCTTTATAAGTGATATTATTAAAATATGACTTATACAAATACTTACAAGACTTCATACATAACAACGTTTTTCCTAGTAAGATATCATGGAAATATATATGTAATCGTGTGATATTTCAGTATGAACAATCTCACTGGTTACAACGTATGAGTACTAGCAACGATTTTGCCATTTTCAGACAAGTGCATCTTGTATTAACAGTTTCAAACATTTGGAGAGTTCCTTAGACAATCCATCATGTTTAGGTCTGATGTCTTTCATCGCCAAACAATTATGTAAAACAAGATATCCCGTGAAAGTTACTTGTGAACTTTGCTCTCTTGAAGTAGACATTATGATTTTTCACAAGCTGTTTGATTGTTACAAAAATCGTTTGAATGTCTCAAATTCATTTGATGATTACTATAAATGTTTGCAATCATTATTTGGAGATAAAGTTACATATGGCTACCACATTTCTATGAAAGTATAAGTTAAAAAGAAGAAAAGTGTTATAAAACCACTGCAATGTATTTTTAAAGAAATGCACAATTGTGATTCGAAGACGATGGCGCACTATATCTTCGTCTAGAAACAAAGGAATGTCTGTGGTAAGCGTCTAAATCAGTCACAGATGTGATATTTATTGTTAAGCTAGGCTTATGTTAGATTTCATTACCAACGAATCATTGAACTCAATATAAATGTATTAGATGATTATCTATATTGTATCTTAGACGACACAGATCAAACATCATAGTTAATATCAAAAATGGATATTAGGCAAAACCAGATAAGAAATAAATGCCTACAAGTTAATGTATATCAATCTTTAATAACTGAAAGTAATATTTCATAAAAGCATATAACTTAAATCCCCAACTGCTATAACTGGCGTAAAACTATTAAAAGGACACTAAATATTACGTAATTTGTTCGAAATATTAAATAACATTCGGATCTCCTCGGCCAATTGCTACAAATAACTTCAGACATATTTAGACGCCATTTTGGAACTACCGGTGTTGAAGTAAACAAATACACGAACGTTAAGGCAATCAGTGATGTTTCGATTTTAGTCCGTAAATTTGAAATTATTTAGTTCAATGATATCGCTGAACAATATTTGGTTCAATATATAACACAGAATTATGTTTTGACAAAGATCTGTGTGTATACTACAAGAACCATTTTGCATAACCGTTATGTACCTCGCATGTGCTTCGCCTCGCGTAGGTAGTACAATCCCAAGCCGCCAGAGTAGACCCCCACCAATCCTTCCGAGATTATTCATTCATGAAAGGTCAATAAGAAA
The DNA here is from genome assembly GCA_025267735.1 of Mactra quadrangularis. Lineage (NCBI taxonomy): Eukaryota > Metazoa > Mollusca > Bivalvia > Venerida > Mactridae > Mactra > Mactra quadrangularis. Next base: position 49,150,192 of record CM046311.1, read on the forward strand.
TAAAGCAAGTCACAAAACTATTATGTGTGTATGCATTGTTTGGAATAATATGTTTGAACTAAAACTATAATGTATGGAAAATAACTAAAAGTATGATAAAAGTACAAGTATTGCGTCTGTAAACTGTTAATTAATGAATTTATTTGAAATAATAACTTGCCTAGTTCTGTCACTATTCTCCTATGATCATCTCTTCTTTAGATATACCATACTTAAACCATTTGATTTTGAAAATTGTATACCACACAAAATATTCAAAATATAAATGAATAACCCTATTCTAACCGTCAGACAATGTGATTATTGAGTAAATAATGCCTGACTCGGGTATTTTCCTATATTTTATTTTAATTTCTTTTGAATTCTTTTTACTATAGAGCGTCAAGCAAGCGTTTCAAATATTCGTAATTTTATATACAGGTAAAGTAACATAATATTTCGAGTCGATAATTTTAAAAGTTTATAAGTTAGTAATAGCGGTTCATGAGAACTAGGTACAAACATGTTTGAAACCACTGATGTCAATAATTATAGCTTCACTATCTTATGTTACTGTATGAACATTTGTGTAAACTATTTAATGTATGTATATTATGTAATGTGTCAGAGACCGGTGGCCTATATCTCAATAAATTAATCATTATGATTATTATTATTATTATAGTGAGTAATTATGCTGTTTACTTTACTTTCAATACCTTTAATTTTGCAATAATTTTGATAATATTCTGTTTTTGTTTTAACTTCTTATTATTTGTAGCAATTGAATTAGCCGCCCGGCTAGCTCAGTTGGTAGCACGGATGTCTACTGATCGAAAGGTCATGGGCTCAATTCCCGGGCGGTGATACTTTCGTGGAGCTTGATGATGAAATTATTTCTACGGCCTTTTTTACTCCTACCAATGATTGGGCAGTGGTCATTCACTGACGATGGTATGCGCTTTTGATTAACAGGAGGAGTGAGTAGGTTGACTGACCGCCGTTATATGACATATACAATGTGCTGCAACAGAGTTAAACCAAAACAATTCAAACAAACTAAATTATAAAATCATATCTAAGACATAGTACCTACACGCTTTCAAAGATCGTTCCTACAGCACTTTCAGTGCTTTGATTGTTTATTCGGTATTTAAACATTATGTTAGCAATCTCGAGCGGTATTTGATGCTTTGCATTATTTTTTTCTTGTGTCCTCTATAAAAGGTCTAAGGGTTAATACAATAGGGTAATTATAGCAACGTCATCAAGCACCTGTTAGATCGTGAACATGAACCTTGTATTAAAAATAACGTACAGTGAACGATTTATTTCCCCTGATGAAAACTGTACACAATCACACAATCAATGAGATATAAAATTTAGCGTGTTGCACACAATTACATGTAAATTGAATATATGTGTGCTAATCTGTGTCAATTTGTATATATTTCAAAAATATAATACGATTTTAAACCCTCACATACTACATTGTATATCGAATGATTTAAGTCACATTGGTGACATCGAAAGTTGGACTTTTTGAAAGTTTTCATTCCAAAAGAAAAAGTTGAAAATTTAGAACATAGAAATATAGAACACAACTCACATAAATTGACTGTTGAAAAAGGTTAAACATGTATCAAAATTAACAATGTTCTAAATTTTATGTTTTGTTAATAATATTTAAATATTCAGGTATATAAGTTTAATCAACAACAAAAACGTAGATTATTTGTGGTAGCAGGAAGAAAACATTAAAAAAAAAGTTGAACTATTGTAACTCCCTAAATATAAATAATTTAAGTTAAAACAACTTCTTGTATCGTATTTTATAATTATACAACTTAAAATTTAGATCATCGCAGACATAAACATATAAGATTTACCTTAAAGATCACTGTAACGTCTTCCTCAATTTCGTTTCTGCAAGTTACTAAGATTGTTCGATCTAAACCCTGCGCAACATGCCATTACTTTATCCCATCAAAACATGTTTGCTTGCGAAAAATGTTATATGAAAAGCGCCATCTGGTTTAGCAAGTACCCAGCCATTCAACCCCGCCCTTCTGAACACGCTCGTCACATGTTTTTATCAATGAATGTATTTGAATGGTTATGAGTTTATACATGCACAATAACATTTTTGTACATAACGTTGTATCTATTTTTAGATCTTTATATTGATCGCACAAACTAGTGTTTGGTTTCATTATCGGAATTCGAATTTATAAACAAACTTTGTTGTTGTGTTTAACACAGTAGCAATACTCCGTATATGTCATATCAGTGACGATCAATTATTTACAGCGTCTAGCGCACCTAACCTAGCTTTCCTGGACCCTTGTCTATAAATGGTACTCACATACACTGCCACATGGTCGGAAACTTCTCCATATTATCTAATCAATGGAGAAAAATTGACATAATTGCAAATTTTCATAGAAGGGTATAACCTCCCCGGGTGGGATTCTAACCCGTACTCCCTTCGGGACACGAGAATCCAAACCCCCGGCTCGCTACCAACTGCGCAGCGGACCCGGGTTTGTTCAAGATATACCGCGCATTGGAATCGAACCTTCAACTCTTAGACCAGTAGACTTGCGTGCTTCCACCTAAGCTATCTTGACATACCTCATGCAATATTTATTAGGGTTGTTCAAGTAAAATCGGAGTTTGTATTTATTTACATACGTATAAACAGCTATTCTCCAATAATTGTTGCCATCTTAAAAAGTGAATTGTCGAAAAATGAACCAACTGTAAACATTTAATTCTTAACATAAATGCAAAGTTCAAACATTTGTGGTCTTAAAACAAAAATATAACGCACACCATTCTAAGACTGATAAAGATATACGAGATCAAAAACTATAGGTGAACTCCTACGTTATGGAACATAGAATCTCGAGTACAATTAATTGATAACTAGTTATAAAATGAAAATCTGTATCTCTGTCCATGTAAGTATGGAATATCATTTAATGGTGAGTAGTGAGACAAATATAAGCAAACAAATTGCATTATATACATGCTTGCCAGAATAGCGCAAGCAGAATTCATTTTTTGTTGTTAAGATAAGATAACGTAACACAATTTTGTCAATATGTGTATTTGTCACTCACAGACATATGGAACATTTTTTTCCTAATTGATAAAAACTTAAACATATAAGGCAAAAAATAAAATGTCAATTAGTTTGAAACATGACACCGTATGCTCATACATAATGACATATTTGATATGCCATGGAGTTACGGAACATAGTAAAAATTAAAAAGTCTTGCCAACTCGAACAAAATTACATTTTAATATCAATTAAATGATACAAAAGTATAAAATATATCAACAGCACAGAGTATTTCTTAATGTTTGAAATAAGATTTAAGCTTATGTTCTGACTTATTACAAAATAACAATACCACTATGCTTGTAATATAACAAATGAGATATATGAAGTATGTACGATGGTATTAATCTAACTCAACTACAATTTAGTGATATACATGTATTCTAGTGTGTATACCACGTAGATTTATGAAATAAACGACACTGATCGTGATGGACATTATAAATAGTCAATAGATTAGTTTTTTTCTTAAAATTACTATGCTAAGCGGCGTTACAGAACATATGTTATGGAAAATATTAAGCACCACAATAGGATCTTATTATATTAAGAACCCATTCGGTTGAGTGTGACATAGTAATTTTGGTGATTGGCAGACCAAATAACTATTATGCAGTAAAATGGGTATTTTAAATCCGGGCGAATTAAAACTCGAAGACGCGATCAGACTAAAACTAGTGAGAAACATTTTTTTTTATTTGACAATCACATTTTGGAATGGTATCAAATCATGAAACATTTCATAAATTTTATGCGTAGTTTGGGTTAAATTCAACTTTGGTCAAACGCTGCATTTGATATACATCTAAAATGTAAGGAAACTGTGTTGTCATATGTGTATTTACAAAGTATTTCTAAAGTTGAACTGGCAATGTATTGCTCAATTTATTTTGTAATATATTTTATTTTCATTACAATACATGTACTGCAATCACTTAAAACACATTTACTTGTTTCTTACCCTATGATAAAAGTAATTACAGTAAATATATCATTAACAATAATAAATAGTATGGTATCTATCGGTAGTTTAGCAAATGTGGTCTTTGATGAAATTTGATAAGCTATTCCATCATATTTTATGCGTTCCTAGATTCCTAGTTGTTACATTCGGATTTTGAATACCTGTGGCGTATGTATAAGAGACGTATAATTGTCTTTGTGCAACTTTCTATGATGGGAGCTCAGTGATGAAGACATTGTTTTCAAAACAATAACTGGAACATTCAACTGATAACGCACGAGATAAAATGGAACTTTTGAATTATATTAACATTCTCAAATCCTTAGGCATACTAATTTCGTGGGTCATTGTTTTAATGTGTTTAAATCATTGTTAAGTCGATTCAGTCATTGCCAATCTATTAAATATTCTTTATGGTTGTTATGACCATGATATTGCATTAATTGATTACACAAATATTGTTTTGTTATGAATTTGAATCACATAAAGGTGTGTCAAATATGTAAATCTCCAAGGACACAACCATTTTCATCATATAAGACTGGGAAAGGTTCAGTTGGTCTGTTTACGTAGTAAAAGTACTTTGTTAATGTGAAATACATTTAATAATTTTATTGATCACGTAAATTGTTATTATTTCAATTTATGTTCCGTAACTTGTCTCTATGCTCTGTAACGAAATGAATTTTCATTCTCAATGAAAGAGACATCAGCATTTGTTCTTATCACTTAAAGAAATATGTCAATAGATGTATTATTAATTGTAAAATTAAAAATATGAGAGTCATCCATAACAAAGATTTCAGATTTATGCTTCATCTTGAACCTGCACTAAAATATGTTTTTCTTACACACGTACCTAACTGTTAGTGCTAAGGCCTAAGTTTGCTTTTAACATGCTCAAACGATCAAAAGAGGAATATCGAAAACAATAACAGTTTGTTTCTTCCGTAAATGATATTATACAGCATTTCAAATACTTGTTACGATGAATAGTCGTTACGGAACACTGATGTTTCGTAAAAGTTTCCCTCAATAAATATGAAAGTAACAATAAATGTACGCTTTAGTTGCACTTGATCACACCAATGTACGCTGACAAACAACATTTCAATGTAAAAACACCTATAATGTCACTAGCAACTGTCCTACGCTCGTTATGGAAGCATAGGTTCTTAAATGCGACATTAAATGCGAAAATTTGAGTTTGTAGTTAATATGTTCATTCTAGTTTGGATAGATAAGATTCAAACTTTGTTTCCCAATTAATTTGATTCATTATAGTATTAGTAAACGGTTTAACAATTAAGAACAACACCTTTTTGGAAAGTAATTTAACCATGCAAAAATAGTTACGGTAACATTTGACTGATTTGGAGACAACCCTAAAATGTGGAAAATCTTACAATTTCATATTCGTATAAGTAAAATATCTTTAAAATGAATCAATTCACTACGCACATATTGTAAATAAATACATATCATAAGCAACAGCAAACCTTAGATTGCTTATTTTAAAGCAAATTTTAAAAAGAGCTGGATACTCGGCATTTTTCTACTTATTGAAGTTTTTGCTCAGCAAATTTTTGCTCAAAGTGCATAAGTTTTCAATGTTTTTGTACCACTTTAGCAACAACAATCTAAGATAACATTTCTAAGTGATTATAAAAATAAGCGTTGTTTCACGTTGTGTATATAGTCGTATATAACCTGGAGACACGTTTTTTTTCAAAATGCTAACGATTTCTAGAGAATGGCTGATAAAGCGTTTTTGATAAATAATTTTTAAAGGATATAAACAGGAAGTAAAAGTAAACAGAAATCAACATAACCACAATATATTAGACTATAAGGTCCATGTGACAAACTTGTTCAACGATAAGTGTAAAAATTATTAAGTTAAAATATTGAAATTGCTAAGATAGACTTATAAACGAAATATTTGCCATAACTGCTTTGTTTAAACGAGAAGGCGAATACAACTTTCTTCAGTACAGAGAGTAGTCAGGAGGCTTATCCAGCCAGTTAGCACCCAATGAGACCGTCTATTCCCGGTATATTTTATATAAAGCCGCCAACTTAGAGAATGGAGATCTTGTATCGCTTTATGAGCCCGTTCTGGTGTAACGGTATTGATTGAACTCGAGCTGAGAAATTTTTAGTATGTCGGCCCAGTTGAGAAAAGCGTCTAAAAAGTGGTTCGCTGTACTCATCGGTATATCAGCAATATTTTGATGTTTTATGATAGAAAAAATTTTGCTCTTTATGAATCTGCCAGGTGATTTTTCAAATTTTGGGGCAGGAAGATGCTATTGGCCAAAAACCGATGACGACACTAATTTCTAAAAAATCGCCTTTAAACTTTAAAAACGCATTGCGCGCGTATTTGTCGTGTTTCGAAAAAATAAATTTAGTTCTAAATTATGATTTGCTTCGACTGTAAGATTTTGTAAATGTTTTGAAAATAATCGGGTGCTGGAAGCACTGATCATCAAAACAAGTGATTACGTCACATATTTACCGTTTTTCGAGATATAAGTTTCAAACGTCAATAATTCTACCTTCTTAATTATTTCTTTAAAAATCAAATGCACGGAAGTTTTCACCATACCATGAAGATAAAAAATATAAATTAGAAAAATACTTGATGATAAAACATTAGCAAATACTAGCTCCCTAACCAACCCTTACGAGTCACAGTTTTGTATATAGTCCTGCAGTAAAATGCCATACTCAAGGTGAACCCTGTACTTGAGTTCCCACAAAGTTATTTTGCAGTTTATATGTCTTTGAACGGTGCTGAATGCGAATCCGAGTAATGACACCCTATATTACTTGAACAATTTGCATAATATGCAAATTAAATCCGCCATTATCAAAATTCCGTTTTTCCCTTATAACACAATAACCAACTTGGATAGAAATTTAAAATAAGCCTCCATACCCATGTTTTCATGGTCTATCTATCATATGGTACTAATTTTAGCTTGATCAGATCATTTAAATATGCAAATTCATGCAAATTAGGTATTTTACTGAATACAATATTCGGGGTTTCTATACATTTATATTTATGATACATTTATACATTTTTTTTGCTTGCATTCAAGTTATGTAATGTTATTTTTGTACGTTTTAGACACAAATATATCAAATGATAATATTAAACCAGTAAATGATGACTTTATGATGTGCAAACTATTGAAATTACATTATAAGTTGAAGGATTTGCACTATTTGTTCTATTGCATGGTGTCACGTATATTTATGCCATTTTCTATCATACTGTTGAGGCTTGGATAATTTTGATGCAGTTTATTTATCATTGAACAAAGCTGATTAAGGAACTAAATGATGCCAACATGTCATCCTTCATTAATTTGCATAATATGCAAATTTAGTCCACCAATACCGAAACTTTATTTTCGCTAATAACACAATAACCAATTACGATAAAATTTCAAAATATGTGTCTGCACCTATGTTTTAGTGTCTAGCTATCATATGATACCACATTTAAAATGATCAGATGATTTAAATATGCAAATGTATGCAAATTAGTTATTTCAGGTGTACTGTTTTTCGAGTTAACGATTTATATTCAAAGTAAAGTACTTCAGCGTACGTTTTTTTGCCTTACCTACACCAGTAATTTTGTAATGCTTAACTTTTGTGTATCATTGTTATCAAACAAATGATTATATGCTAATCTGCCTCGTTGACTCAAAGTCATTTTGTATAATACAACGCGTAAATAAATTAAATTAAAATTAATAAATGCTCTAATTTGATGGAAATAAGGTATTGTCTCACATTTTCTCTTTTATTCCACCATGAATTGTAAAACAAAATTTACTATTAAATGCTACCATGTTTTCCGCTTGTAACCATGTATATATTATACAGATCCAGTTTGAATTTCAACTAGTTATCCATGCCAATTAAATTGAACCGAGCAATCTGTCAATTGCGACTGAATGTTTGCTCAGATGGATTTCAATGTTTGGAATGTCCACATAGATCATGGGACCAGTCATATACCAATCATAATCAATGTAATAATATCAAATGAATGTTTACATGTTTAACTTATTTCCATATAGCCTGCTATTACCATAATAGGCAACATATGCAAATGATATAAATGTTAAAAGTGTTGGAGTTTTATTAAGAATTTTTCGTTTGCACACACTATTGTATGAATTTTGATTTGGTGAGCCGTTAAGCTAATCAAGAAATGAAAGAACATGAATTAGGTTTACAGTACATCTTCAGTTGCTCGTAAGATTAAAGCCACTGAATTCAAAACCATTTTATCATTTGAAGAACATCCTGTCATTGACACAATTTGATCGATATGTTTTATTGTAATAGTAGAGGCTGGACAGTTTTACATATTTTTGTGCATATTTGACTTCTCTACACTAAGTGGAATGTAAAACATGAAACTACATGTGTCAACATATGCTATACATGGTCATTGCTGCACCATTTTGTCCTTGTATGACTTAATTAGCGACTTCAATTTTGACTAATACCTATTATGCTTAGTATGTTATTTCAATCAGTTAAATGTAATCTTACATAGTTTCCTTGTGAAATCAGAAAGTTGTTTGTGTGACTTATTTTAAGTAGCGACATTAAGGCAACTTAGAAATTACGGAAACTATAATTGACAATATATTTACAGTAAAGAACATTTTTTTGTATGTATTGTATACATAAGAAGCATTATCTGGCCATAGTTTCTTTTATAGACTGTTGTTTTCTAGATGAGAGATATCAATAAACTTTATGAACCTAAGATAGTCATGATAAAATTAGCTCATCAATATAGGTTCACCAATATAAAACGAATCACTTACACATGTAATGGACGCATAGATAAATGCATATTGTTAATGTTTGTCATAAATTATCATTGAGATGCATATATCATGAAAATTCTTCAAGTGTTTCGACACTAAATACACAAATTCTTTGTCTTTAATTATTTGTTAATTGTCGTAAATCTGTTCATGCTGCGAATCGTAATCTGATAGAGGTCTTTAATTAGTATTAAAATATACCCTCATCCCTATTATTAGCATTCATAATTTGCATATTCAAATCATCTGATGATGCTGAAGGTGGTATCATATGTTAACTAGACCCTACAAACATGGGCGCTGACACAATTTTTTTTTATCATAATTGGTTATTGTGTTATCATCAAAAAACGGAATATCGGTGATGGGGATGATACATTTGCATATTATGCAAATTTTCCTAAGGATGTCAGAATTTTCACACTTAGTTTCTTACTCAGCATTCAGATATTTTGCATAGCTTAAAATCATCATTTACTGATTTAATGATTCCATTTGATATGTTTTGTCTAAAACGTACAGAAATAACATTACATAACCAAATGTAACCCAAAATATGCAAGCAAAAACAAAGGACTTCTTAATGTATAGAAAACCCGAATATTGTATTCAGTAAAATGCCTAATTTGCATGAATTTGCATATTTAAATTATCTAATCAAGCTAAAAAAACGGAATTTCGATAATGGCGGACTTAATTTGCATATTATGCAAATTGTTCAAGTAATATAGGGTGTCATTACTCGGATTCTCATTCAGCACCGTTCAAAGACATATAAACTGCAAAATAACTTTGTGGGAACTCAAGTACAGGGTTCTCCTTGAATATGGCATTTTACTACAGGGCTATACACAAAACTGTGACTGGTAAGGGTTGGTTAGGGAGCTGGTATTTGCTTATGTTTTATCATCAAGTATTTTTCTAATTTATATTTTTTATCTTCATGGTATGGTGAAAACTTCCGTGCATTTGATTTTTTTTTTAAAATAATTAAGAAGATAGAATTATTGACGTTTGAAACTCATATCTCGGAAAATGGTAAATATGTGACGTGATCACTTGTTTTGATGATCAGTGCACCCAGCACCCGATTATTTTCAAAACATTTACAAAATCTTACAGTCGAAGCAAATCATAATTTAGAACCAAATTTATTTTTTCGAAACACTTCAAATAAGCGCGCAATGCGATTTTAAAGTTTAAGGCGATTTTTTTAGAAATTAGTGACGCCATCGGTGTTTGGCCAATAGCATCTTCCTGCCCCAAAATTTAAAAAATCACCTGGCAGATTTGCACAACTTTTTCTATCAAAAACCATCAAAATATTGCTGATATACCGATGAGTACAGCGAACCACTTTTTTTAGCCTTGGCTGACATACTATTTATATATGGGGCACTATAGCGCCTAGATATAGACAAGTACACGCAGACATTTGATATGGAGAACGGATGACTGAATACGCCCTAATCGAGTTTTTTTCCAAAAAGATATTCAATTAATTCAATAGGCGAAGCACATAATTTAGTTTATATTTTATAGACACAAAAAGTAAAAACTACGTTCTTTTTTGCAATTCCGCATGACTTACCACTGAAACATAATACGTGTACAGTAAAGTAGGTATGTTCTTGAAGGTCTTCTTTAGATAAAACTTAAATTTTGATGACTGATATTCTATTTAGAATGCATTTACAACATATTTACATAACTTATATGAAATTTTATTTCAATACTACGGAGCCCCTAAAGTGACATTTTGAAATACTTTTTTATTATCACAACTATTGCGTTAAAACGAATATTATTTCAATTTACGAAATATTATTTCGTTTTTTACGAAATAATATTACGTTTAAACGAAAAAATTATTTCGTAAAAACGAAATTATGTTATTTCGTGTTTTTTTTTCAAAATAATTATTTCGTTTTTTCGTAGGAATAAAATTCGTTTTTTTTTTATAAAATATTATTTACGTTTTTTCGAAATAATTATTTCGAAAAAACGAAATAATATTATTTATAAAGAACGAAATTATCATTTCGATTTAACGAAATAATATTACTTTTAAACGAAATAATTATTTCGAAAAAAGGAAATAATTATTTCGTTTTTTCGAAAGAATATTATTTTGTTTTTTCGAAATAATTATTTGTTTTTTTTCGAAATATTATTTCGTTAAATCGAAATAATATTTCAAATAAACGAAACAATATTTCGTAAAAACGAAATAATATTTCATAAAAACGAAATAATATTACGTTTAAACGAAATAGTATTGGTAATAAAAAACTATTTCAAAATGTCACTTTAGGGGCTCCGTACAATACTGATAATTATTCAGCTTTTATTTACGTACCGTACAAAATGTACGCAAATGGAGTTAAAACTTTTATAAGACCTTAGTCACAAAAATACTAGCCTTAAACATGCCTTACTTTCAATAAACCCAATGTAACTTAAAATATGCTTTATTCAAAACGAGGATGAACTAAGCGAATTTTAAACCATGTCTCTAATGAAATAATAGTATAAAGACTTAATTGAAATTATAGTTAAAGTATTGATATCATACTAGACAGGTATGCTTTTTATACGAAATTATCTTTTAAATATCTTTTAAAATCGCTCAGTCGAGACAAATTTAATGTCATTGTAATTTTGTGATATTGTCATGTCATTTTAATATTGTCTTTTAATGTTATGATTGTATTAATTGTGATGTAAACATTCTAAGTTTGTTATGTTTAACACAAGAAACTGTACAGTGTTTGTTAATAAATAAATGTTCTGATAAAAGACTTAGTTACCTGTAGACGACATTCTAAGACGGTTTGTCTAAGACTTCTGTGATTCCAATAAAATCTGATTCTTATGAGTGATTCTTATCAGTTAGGATAATCTGCAAGCGATTCTGGTGATTTCATATTAACACTCTCTTAAATAAACATAATCGGTCCTGCTATTGTTCGTACTCAAAATAGGTCGTAGAAAATTAATAATCGACGGCAAAAATCCACGGAGGCGACTTGACAAGCCGTCACTAGGGGAGTATTATACGAGATAGTAGCTTTGATTGTCTATAATTTCATGCATTATTTTCCGCTTTGATTTTAACAGTACCTCTAATGACAAGGTTTGTTTCATTAATTGGCGACATAAATCGTTCGTCAATTTCTATGATATATAAACAAAAATCAAAAACAATTCCATATGTTCTAAAGCTACCAAGTCACAAATTTGGTTATTATTCTCATAATCTACATATTGATATAATATATCAATTGATATATCAAAATTCCATTGTTCTAGTCATAGACTAGAGATAAAAACTGGTAGACATATTTGTACACCTAGAGATGAACGATTATGCTATTTTTGCTTTGAACATGATATACATTGCATAGAGGATGAGCAACATGTTTTACTAGTTTATCAAATATATGAAACCTTTAGAGAAGTATGTTTAGAGACTTCTGGCTCTGTCGGTGTTCGCAATCAATCGTTCAATGAAATAATGTCCACTAAGATTATAGTAAAACTGATTAATGTTTGTAGATTAGTCCATCATATAATGTCACAGAATAATTATTCATAATATAATAATTATGTTTATGATCGAATATTCATGAATATGTAGTGTAGGTATATATGTTTGGTTTGTATATATGTACACATGTATATAGGTATACATACACATATTTAAGTATATTATTAGTTATAAAGATTTTTGACGGTGTATATGGGTCCTTATACCCCGAGAGCACATAAACTCCGAGGCGTCAGCCGAGGGGTTATATGTAGGTTCGAGGGGTATAAGGACCCATATACACCGTCAGAAATCTTTATTACGGTTTTATAATACCTCAAATCCCTTTAAAATCGGTAGGGAGCTCTAAAATGTACAAAAAAGCTAATGCAGTATTTTAGTTGAATTTCCCCGTGGCGCACCCCAATTGCTTTTTACTACGTTTGATCATGACGTCATATTGGCGACCTTGTCATGAAGTTGATATAGTCCGGTATATAAACTACAAAAATCGACTGTATTGTGCATGGAAGGATGTAGAAAATGTTTTTGCATTACTTAAAGCTGAGACACTGTAGTTTACGAAACTGGATGGTGCCACTTCGGCACTCTTGGGCAACTCCCAAAATTCAAGATGGCGGACAAAACATAAAAGTATGTTTTAACAAAGTTTTGTGTGAATACGACAGGCACTTTTTTGCATTACCATTACGTGCGTCGCCTAGCTATGATTCACCACGGGAATGTAGTAAATATGCAATATTATTAGTGAACCTCCCCACCAATTCTTCCAAATTATTCATTCCGAATGTAGATTTTCTCCATTTATTTTACCATTAACCATTTACCGACGAATCCTTCCAAATTATTCATTCAGAAGGGTATGGATGTTTGATTGATGTAAATTTATGTGTGGTATGTACTGGTAATTTTCGTGTACATCAAGAATTTTGTGTTGAAGCTTAGTGATGACGTTTTAGTAATCAAAGCACTGACAATACTTGAGATGGACAGTGATAAATTTTTACTGTTTTCCGTATATTTTGGTTAAAAAGTAGATTTCGGTAATTCCAGTATACTGGACAGCAATATTCAAGTAATCCCTATGATTTGTTAGTCCAGTAAACGTTTGGTCTAGTAAAATATTCCATTTCCAAATGTGCAGTTCAAGATTATGAAAGTAAGTTATATACATTGGATACATAATTTTTGTCGTTCGGTTACATTTATGCTAAATAAAGTATTTAAAGTTCAAACGAGACTATCCAACGTTCGAACTATGACCATTTAGTAGACATGGTTTTCGTAAATCGTTCGCTAAATTTAAATGCAAAAAGAAAAATCGACTTTGAATGACATAATATGTAGTACCGAACCCCTACCAAATTTACCATCGCCAGAAGATGTTCATGATTGCAAATTGAAGAAAAAGTGAAGACAATTTTGTTTGCGACCTATAAATAAACTGTGTGCGCCGCCATTGTTTTGCATTGCCAGGCCCGATAGTGATAAGGGACAGGTAATACAAACTATAGGCTACAGATTCCGTCTTCATTACCTTGACTATAGGACTAAGCTTGTCGATCGAAAATTAAACAAATTGAGGAAAACGTTTAAAGATTATGCATTGAAGAATATATATATTGTTTTCTTCAGATGGTCAACTAGATGGATATTGTGATGATGACGTCATTTATAGTATATATAATGAGACAGACTACTGTGTCTATAACACATGTATGCTCATACCACCAGGTATATATAGACAAATCTCAGGCATTCGGAACTACCTCGGCGATCTGTTTCGCAGATAAACCTCGGATATCATTAAGTGAAAAAGTAGATCTAGGAATTTGGTTTCTGCGGTAATACGTATAGTCTGAACTACACAGAAATACGTCTTGTGAGACATTGCACTGATAAAATAATGTGATTAAACGTGTAACAATGTTATAATTAAATGTTGGCATGAAAATAACTATGGCCGGACCTCAAAACCTGGTTGTATTCCTACTACGTCTGCTTTCCGAGGTATATATTCATAGATGATTGCCGGGGTAGTTCCGAATGAAAGCTTAGGGTGTAGCATTCGGAACTCCCCGGCCATTCACTACGAATAACCTCGGACATATTTAGACGCCATTTTGGAAAAACCGGTGTTGAAGTAAACAAATACACGATCGTTAAGGCGATGGCTGAAGTTTCGTTTTTAGTCCGTAAATTTGAAATTACACATTTCAATGATACCAATGAACAATATTTGGTTCAATTTAAAACAAATAAATACGTTTAGACAACTATGTGTGTGTATACTACAAGAACTTTTTTGTGTAACCGTTACGTGCTTCGCCTCGCGTAGGTAGTAAAATCACAAAAATCCAGTGAAGACCCCCCCACGAATCCTTCCGAGATTATTCATTCATGAAAGGTCGAGGTGTTCCGAATAAGGATGTAGCGGTTAAAGCTCCAGTAGCATAGGTCATATCATTACGGCCAGTCAACCTACTAAATGTTCCTGAAAAGGCTAAATCTCTGGATCAAAGTTCTAACCAACAACTAAGCTCATGATTTTGCCAGTGATTGTGACTGCCCTACATAATTACTTGTAAGTGGTAGGAGAAAGAATGACCGAAGAAAAAATTCCATGACCAAGCTTAACGGAAATATGCACCCGAGCATCGAACCTAAGACCCTCCATCAGTAGACTTGGGTGCTACCAACTGAGCTAGCCGGGCGGCTGCAAAATAAATAGACATTTATCTATTTTAAACATAATCTAATATGCCTATTTTTTCTAATAAATGCAAATCTTGCATACATATGTTATTTATTTCATTCAAAAGTGAAAGTAGGTGGAAACGTAAAGTAAAATTTTGTTGTAAATACTTAAAACAATTGTTTTGATCGCGGTTTTTTAAGATGAAGTCATTTCATAGAAAAAATGACTCCAAATTACATAGTAAAGTTCTAAAACCATTGTTGATCGGGTAAATAGAACGTTAGCGTACAAATGAATATGATGACTGTGCTCTTATAAAAGTACCACACTCTAAGAAGAAATAGGTACTTAGTCTAACTTAGATTTAGAAAGAACATTGTTTTGAACTGTTTATTGTGTCTCTTATATATGTTAATAACAATAATAATTATTTGGCATCGTGTACACATAGCATAATTACAATAACATATATCACCGCATGTTGTTATTAGGTATGAAAAGCACAAACAATATGTTATATTTTGATAATTTTATGGTTATAAAAAAGTAACAAGTCTACTGTTCAAACATGTCTTCTCTTAGTGACTTTAAAATTTGTTGAACATTTACATACACTACAGGAATTTTCTATTGGTTCCTGATCTTAATATTTTTCTATCTATCTAGCTATCAATTTTTTCTCCCTCTCCTTCTCCCATCTTCCTCCCTATACAACGACATAAACTCATTTTATATGCACGAAATTCAAATCTCCTTTTTGAAATTTGTACTCGTAATTTTGTTTACAAGATAATAACTTTCTACTCGCCCCCCCCTCGTTCTCC
This sequence comes from Mactra quadrangularis, assembly GCA_025267735.1. Lineage (NCBI taxonomy): Eukaryota > Metazoa > Mollusca > Bivalvia > Venerida > Mactridae > Mactra > Mactra quadrangularis. Next base: position 49,166,205 of record CM046311.1, read on the forward strand.
CTACACAACTATATGAATCCACCTTACATTTCGTATATACATGTAATTTCGATCTTGTTTTGTGTATTTCTGTTTATATTATTGCTCATATATCTTGTTTCATGATTAGAGAAAATAAAGTTTTGTTCTGTTCTGTTCTGTTCTATATAATCATTTGAACTATTGTAGATGGAAGTCTGGGTGGATATTGTACTGATTGTATGCCCTGTGATGATCCTGTTACCATGGAATGTGTCTCTGAAGTTTGTGTTCTTAGACCAATACGAGAAGGTGAGTATGTCCAAGCAATGCCTCTATAACATAACACAACACTCCTTCCAACTAACAACGTTTATTAAGCAAGCCAAGGACTCTCTCGCATTATCTCGCTACGACCGAGAATTAACGTTAATTTCAACCGATACACATCCTTGTTATATGGGGCCCTTGAGCAAGCCAATTGGTGCGACGGAACACAGCTCTAAGTACTGTTTGGGAGCACAACCTGCACAGTAAGGGAGATTGTCTTTTATAACCATGTGTCAAATAAATAATAAAGTAGGACGACTGGATGTGACTTGAAAGTGTTAAGTCAATTAGTGTTGAGTGTTGTTCAGTTATAGACAATAAAGACAGTAAAAATTCAAAAATCACTTCGTTACAAATCCCTGTTATATAGAATCCCTGATATAACCGACATCTTTTCAATTTTCAGAATCCGAAAGTAGCTCTTCAGACGGCGGGGTAAATGTTCCACTAGTCGCCGTCGCTGCAAGTGGTGGAGTCGTTAGTATAGTTGCGATAAGTTTACTTGCCTACATAGTTAACCAAAGAATCAAGAAGCCAAGGATTACCGTACATGCTGACGAAAATGCCGTATCCCCGAGAATTTATTAACGTACCGACAAAACAACATAATTCGGAACTCCTCGGCTATTCACTGCGAGTAATATCAGACATATTTAGACGCCATTTTGAAACTACCTTGACGTCGCATGCCTAAACAAAAGCTTTGACCGGTTTTGAAATAAGCAAAACCGCGCTCATCTAGGCAATAATCGATTTTGTTTCACTTATAAGCAAATTCAGTTAAATATGACTGAACAACATTCAGGCAAACAAATTACACATGAGTATGTTTTAACAAAGCCTTGTGTGTATTCTACAAGAACTATTTCGCATAACCGTTACGTGCTTGGTGGACCCCACAAATCTTTCCCTTATTATCCATTCAGTAAATGGTCGAGGCGTTCCGAATGAACAAACTATTTCATACAGATATAGCTCGTGCATAATAACATTACGTGTTTGTGTAAACATTAAAATAAACCAATCCATTCTAAAGGTTGGGCAGTATTGAAAATAAAGGTTGTAAAATTTATTTTAACAAAATTAGTGTGGCGGATAAACCACCACCCTCTTAGCTAATCATTATTTTCCATTACACCAACAAGACACTCATAAAACATCAAAATTAATTTTATATAAAAATTCATTGTCATTCTGAGCTTCCCCTGTCGTGAATCAGCTCATTATTTTTGTTAATAAACAAGGATTTTGTACAAGAACTGTACAATTTCTTATATTTTTGTTTAATACGAACATTATGATAACTCATTTTTAGATATTACGCGTTTGACGTAGCAGTTTATAGAAATAATAACACAAAACTTGTGATCTCGTAGTTTTGAAACACTGGCACCAGAGTCCATAACATATGATCTTAAAATAATGGGTATGCCCCTATAAATAATCCCCCGTGTTTACATGTACAAGAACTTATTATAAATGTACAATTATTATCATTTCCAAAATGCATGAAATCACCGTTTTGTTGTATATGGCGTCTTCCCAATTGAGTAAAAACATTAAAATTTAATATAGCTTTCCAGTTAACCAGCTCTCGCATAATTAATCCGCTTTTGGCGTGCTCTGTTCGTGATTAAGGATATGTGAAACGGCCGTATGAAAACAGAAGGTCTTTTATGTTACATGTAGTAGATCCTCTAGTAAGTTCCTTCTTTGTGCGTGGTTTTAGTGTCTTCGTCGTGTTATAGACCGTCCCTGATACATATTTGATCGGTAATTGTTATAAGACTCGCCCGAAAATATGAAAATTAGTTTTAGGAAGAAAACGTTAATTCTCTTATTAGGGAAACATTCTCTTAAAGAAATGACATGTAACAATTAATTTTGCGATTTCCTGTGCTTATATTGCAAGTTTCTTCAAACAGGTACTCGCTCATATATTGATAATGGTATTTTCCAGTGTCACAAACAGGTAACCCGACAAAAACATGGCGGACGACGAGTCCATTCACGCACCACTTTTTAACTATCTGACGTCCGTTTTCTTATCATGTGATCTAAATTAAAACATTTTGATTGGTTTAAGGCAACCGGTGTTGACTACAAAATGGTCAAATCTTGATGATTGTATATGTCGCCGTCCAGGAACAGCGACAATGAATACTGGAAGTATAGTTATAACTCGCTCGTACACGATTATGTATACGGGACCGATTTTTTAATTGCGTTCGTTGATAAATGTTATTGTTTAAGTATAAGTATAGGTATTTAACGAGTTTAAGGACTCTAGTGCCAGTTCTTTTTAATCGAAATTGAAGTTTACTTTTTAATTATACTAATTTTGGACTATATTTGAAATAATAAAACTTTGAAAAATCCTCAATCATTCTGTCATTCTGTCTCGCTCTGTTTATTGTCCTAACCAATTCCTCCTATCTAACAAGAATGAAATCAAATTAAAGACTAATGAAATACATCGACATTTGTTGTTTTTGGTCCTTTGAAATAGTTTGCACTAAACCAATTTAATGTGGAAACAAGCCTTTTTTGTGATTATCCCAGAAAACATGGACGTTGCACTAGAAATAACATCACTAAGTCTTCTTATTTAGCCAATGGACCGTAGACTGTTAGAATTTGAATGGTCCGACAGTCGACTAACTTTTCGCCATTTTTTAATCCAATAAAAAATCATTTTTTTGTAATATTTAAAAAAAATATTGTTAATTGAATTTTTGACATATTACATTTTTATTCTAAATTCATAAAATATTCGACATGTCTCAAAATATCACTATGGATTTTGTTGTTCTAGACAACTTTCATTCCGTCCACTAAATATTTCATTTTGCTTGACGAAATGTCCAATAAAGATTAAAATATAGTGTGGTCACTAAAAGTGTTAGTCTGTTATCTTTTTTGTGCTATCCCTTACTCATGAAATAAATCATTTTTGTATGAAATGTTAGTACTTGTTCTTTATTTTTCCTTAGTAATGCCGTCGCTCTCTAATTCCTGAGGGAATATTATTAAAAACATGTATTATCAAATTGGGTTAATCGCCGTATCAACACATGTTTTGGTGATTTTACGGCGTCCAGCGCACAGAACCTAGCATTCCTGGACCCTTATATATAAATAACAAGTACTTACCTTTCCTTCCACAAGCCCGGACAATTATGTAAATTTCTCCATATACCATTTTAATGGAAGAAAATTGACATAAATTTGAAATTTTCATGGAATGGTATAACCTCCCTGGGTGGGATTCGAACCTCTACCTCATTCGGGACCCGAGATTCCATATTCCGACACGCTACAAAAGTTTTGCGCTATCGATTCCAGAGGCACGTAAGTCAATACATGGCGGTACTGAGTGTTTGGTGTTCGTTTTTTAAGCTTTACTACAAGACTGTAAAGGTTATATCCCTATATATAAACTATTCAGTAAAGAAAATATATTCAATTCTACAAAGACGTTAGTGATGCTTCTTACAGTCACTATTTGAATATTCAAATGCCTTTTTTCATAACTATGAAAATGTAAATACGTTGGTTTAGAATTACGACGAGGATGTTGAAGCCATTACGTGAGTTTGTGTTGGAATTTAAGATGCCTACGTAAGAGATTATATGTGTTCATTATCTCTTATAAAAGAGGGGGGCTAGAAAAGTCTTAAAACACCTCTTTGCTTTTTGACTGTGTAGAAGGATTGAGTACTTGTGCTGGTGCTGTTCCAGATATATTTCCACACTCCTTTTAAATGAAAAATGTCTTACAAGCAAAAGGGAAAGCTTACAATACATTGGTCACTTCATACAAGTTAATTTTGATTACTATGGATATAGGTTTTGGTTAGGGGTGTAACGGTTAAACGAAATACCGGTTGATATTGCAAAGCGATTTCAAACCGTTTTACGAAATTTTCACCGATTCGGTGTATGTAGTTATATGCAATATTTATTGTTTTTTATCAGTATCTAATATTGCAATGTTTGAATTAATGTTAAAATTAGTTGAAAACTGAAGTAATCTTATCATGCTACAGTGGGTTAAATATTCGAACAATATAGCGCATAGTTCTCATCAAAAGTATGATATTGACCAAATTATACAATGCAAGTGCATTAGTTCCTGCTTTGCATGTCTGCATAAAGCAATACAAATTCCAACACATTGCAATACGGGTTTCACGTATTGCTATATATTGCAATATGGTTTTAGTACCATACTGCTATATCCCGGTTTTGGTATATTTTTATTTTACACCAAATATTTCATTAGAAAAAGTCCTGTTGTGATCACTTCTCATATAGAATCAACAGTGAAACATAAACCACTTATTTGGACATCAGACATCATATTTTCTCATCTATGGTTCCAGGTTATTTTTAACTAAACCAACGTTCAGGTTCCTGGTCTCGACAGAATAATTAATCTGAAAAACAATCCTAAGCCACCTGTAGTCAATAAATTGTTGACAAAGACAAGTCAGTAAACTGTTGACAAAGGCAAGTCAATAAATTGTTGATGATGGAAAGTCAATTAACTGTTGACAAAGACAAGTCAATTAACTGTTGACAAAGACAATCAATTAATCGTTGACAATGACAAGCCAATCAATTGTTGACAAAGACAATCAATTAATTGTTCAATATGACAAGAGTCCGGAAATGTTTGTTTCATGAGCGAGACATTGTATGCTAAGACAGAGTTGCGTACTTTGTTCACTCGTTGCTGCATACCTGTACAAATACAGAATCGTGCATCCCTAGTCATAAATTAATCAAATCTTAATCATATTTCTTGTTACATAAACAGCAATGAGTGAACATAGGACGGAACCGTTCTTTACGTTATCGAGTGTACAAATATGTGCATCTTATAAATAACATACAACAACAAACAATGCTTTTCAGAATATTTATTATCTTTATGTATTCTTTAAAGAATTAAAATAGGTTTTATTACCTATATTACACAAACATTATATCAAACTCAAAATTAATGTTCTCCGAGTACTATACATAACAAATTATGAAAAGAAAAGACAGCAAATAAACAGTATAAAATGTTTACATTGATCAAAGTACATTACAAGAAAACTCACAATCCTATCATGTTCTAAATGGTGAAAACATCTTCTAGAAAACATTAGAACATCAGAAAAGAAAGCCACAGTTCGCACAAAATAACATTACATGTTTGTGTAAACAGAAAAATATACCAATCCATTACATAAGACAATAGTGAAAATAAAAGTTGTATAGTTCATATTTACCAAAAAAGTGTGGTAGATAAACCACCACTCTCTCAGTCCATCATGCATGCAATAGTTGAATGCATTATCATTACACCAATAGGACATTATACAAATACATTCAAATTACATTTTAATGGCATCCTAAGCATCCCCTGTTGCGGATCAGGTCATTGTATGTTTACATACACATGCGTTTGTTGTTTGTACGAACTATAAGAAAATATATAAACATAATGAAAAATAATGTAATTTACAACAGGGAACCCTTCGTTTTCGGGGTTAGGCGGTTTCCTGCTAGTACTTCCTGATCAAGCAACAAATTTAAAAATACAAATTTAACAAAGAATTAAAGTTCATTCATCAAATCATCAACGGCATGGTCTAAATATCTATATAAGGGTAAAATATATCCATGACTTTTCAGTAAAAACAACATATAATTAGGAACAACCACGGCAATCATCTACGAAGATATACCTCGGAAATCAGACGTAGTAGGAATACAACCAGGTTATAAGGTCCGGCAACTGTCATTTTCATGTCATCATTTAATAATGACATTGTTAAACGCTTTATAACATCGTATCATATGTACAATGTCTCATATGTCGTACTTCTGTGTAGTTCAGACTATATTACCACAGAAACCAAATTCCTAGATCAAATTTTTCACCTTATGATATCCGAAGTTTATCAGCGTAGAAGATCGCCGAGGTAGTTCCAAATGACCAAAACATCTAAGAAAAAAACAATAACAATTTATCTAAAAGTATATAACAAACCACTTAATATAAGAACCAGGCCAAGTCCACTTGGATAAAGAATAAAACATAAACAATATAAACATTGCACAAGAATGATTAAAAGCAGTATAAACGTTAAATATTAATACTGTAAGTATAGTACATTCAGTGTACAAGGGCAAACTAATTGGTAAAATAATGTCTTCATAGTCAACAGAAACTTTATTAATTTTGGAAATTATATAATCTAATATGAGTTTTACAATAAACAATTTAACGATCGTAGAAAATTATGAATTGAACGAGTAGATGAAAAAGTGAAATCGTCCATACCGATACGCTACTTTTCAAAAAAGTGAAAATCTTGTTCCTGTATGTTGAATTGTCTGTTCTTTAAGATATTGGGTTATCATAATAGGGATTCTAACATCGTTTGATAAGCTAGCTATTTCTGTAGTTTTATTTGCTGGTGTTATTTCTGGAAAATTACGGAAAACTAAATTTAAAGTCTTAATTGCTATCACTTTAGTATGAAGCAAGTAAGGCTATGAAGAAATTACTTACACTTATAACACTTATGTTTTATTAACCTATCAAAACTTGAATAATCACACGGTCACTGAATGTGTTATTATTTAACTTCTTTTTAACAGAACAGAACAGATATCTATTGAGCCACAGATCCATATTATTTATCGATGATGTAACTACATATGTGGCGATTTTGAAATCGGGGAAACAACAAGTTTGAAAGGAGTTAAAAATAACAGATTCAGTGATCGTGTAATTATTCAAGTGGTGACAGGTTAATTAAACGGAGCTATATCTAGGGGGTTTAGCTGAAGTATAAGGTTAGTTTAAGTATAAGTAAAAACACGTAATAATAAATTATAGCAGGTGTACTTATGTAACAATATACTACGTATCTAACTATTCAGTACTCCTCAATGCATAGATAACTTAGTAATCTTAGTACTAAACATAGGTTTGATAGAATCACTTGATGACAATGTAAAGATTGAAACAAATGAACAACAAACAAAATTTTCAAAATATCTTTGGTTGATTGATTGAATACATTGTTTTACAATAGTTATATATAGTATGTGTATCATATAACATATATAAACAATATAATACAAAAAACTATTAGTTGTGGTAGGCATAATCAGTATTAAAACTATGAAGTTACATTACTTTTGGTGTTCTGAATAACTAAATATAACAATTAAAATTATTGACAAAAACACACAACGAAATAATGAAAATATATGTTTAAATATGGACTTTTAATTACAAATTATTAAAAACAATGAAGTAAATAACTTTTGTCGGTACCATTCAAAAATCCTTGAACAAAACGCTGTTGTAAGATACATTGTTTCGAGATTACTAATACAATAGGAAAGAGTCATCTGAACAAAGTCACAAAATAAGCTTTACAAATTCATCACAGTGTATAACATGAATAAGCATTAGATATAATAGAATTATCTTTGATATGCATGATCAGTTTTTTCTTTATTTCAATTGTTCAAGAGCTAGTGGCGCACACTGTATACATACATGTAGTAAAGTTTACTCAGCAAAAATAAAAACCTGACACTTTATTTATGTCAATTACTTTTTTATATGTGTGTTAAACAAAATGTTGTGTAGTGTGTATACATGTACTATCGTTACACTAAACACATTTTTTGTCTTGTCCGACTATTGTCAATAATACGCAGCCAAGCGTGAATTTTCAATTTTCGCACGTAAACCTTGTGCAGACTGAACTGTGTCAGATAGACAGTTATGAAAGGCACTACAGATGTGTTCAGTATCAGTGTAGTGTAATTCGCACATAAAGTTGATTGCTTTCATGATGGCACGTTTGTCAGAAAGAGAACGAAATCAAGCAATAGGAATGCTGCGGGGTAGGGTATTTGTTGTTAACGTGAGTAGAATGTTTAACTGCAGCCGCAACACAGTTCATAAACTTGTAAGACGCTATAGACCTACGGGTGATGTGCATGATCGTCCAAGGCCAGGTAGGCCAAGGGCAACTACCCAAAGGGACGACCGTGTCATCGTTTTAACTCACTTACGCGACAGGTTCAGACCGGCGACCTTGACAGCACCAACGTTTAATGTTACTGCTCAAACCATTCGTAATTGGTTACGTGCATGCCAGCGTCCTATTAGAGCTCGACGCCCATATACAGGTGGTATTCTAACTTTACGCCATCGTCATGCTCGTATTGGGTGGGCACGTGCGCACCGTCACTGGCGGCGACGTGACTGGAATACCGTTCTGTTTTTAGATGAGTCTCGTTACAATCTCAGTCATGCTGACGGCCGTGCAAGAGTTTATCGGTGGCAGGGCGAAAGATTCGCACCTGTTTGTGTTCGACAGCATGATCGTTTTGGTGGTGGAGGCGTTATCGTGTGGGGCGGTATAATGGGTGGACAAAAGACCTTATTGTTATCCGCGGCAACTTAAACTCCAAGAGATACATTGACGAAGTCGTGAATGCCGAAGCCATTCCATTTATGCAAAGGAACGCCCCAGTTGTGTTTCAACATGACAACGCCCGTCCTCACACCGCGAGGATTACACGCGCTCGCTTAGCTGCAGCCAACGTCAACACCATGCAATGGCCACAAAGTCTCGAGATATGAACCCCATAGAGCATATCTGGGATGCGCTTGGCAGAAATGTTCGGCAAAATCACAACCCACAAAACATCCACGAGCTGACAAATGCGTTGATAGCAAAATGGAACAACCTTCCGAATAACCTTGTTCAACATTACGTCAATTCTATGCGTCGACGCGTTGACGCACTTCTTCGAGCTAGAGGAGGCCACAACAGATATTGAATGAAATAACAACTCAAATTTAATTTACAACTGTTGATGAAATGATTAAAACATATCCACACGTAGTCAACATGGTACAGCCACAAAACTTATAAATTTAATTTTGACCCTTACATCATAACATGTGTAATTTAACAAACCAAAACGTCATTAATAACCCCCAAAATCCATATCAATGTTGTACATACATCTTTCTATCATGCCCAACATTTGTTTTTACATTTCAGTCATTTGGTCTTTAAAAATTTAAACAAATATACACTGTCAGGTTTTTACTTTTGCTGAGTGTATATAACTCTTCTATATTTACACATTTACATATATAATTACACTATGAGTAAAATAAAGACACGGCCGATTAACAGGAGCAAGTATACTTTCAACTAGAAACAAAATCTAAAAGAGTTTGCAAAAATTCTGCATAATATACATTTTGTTATTTACATGTTCATGACGTCATACAATTTAGTGGAATCAGCGTTGACGTTGTGGTATGGCTGGTTCACTAACAAAATATTCCTTTGTGCCGATTTTCTCGTAACATAAAAATATAGATAACTTTTTCTCTCCGGAAAAAGCAAAAAGTATCTGTACTTATTTTGTTAGATCATTCTTAATCTCAGTAATGTACTTAAGTCTTATTGCACGAAAAACGTTGTTTGCAGTAATTTTGAACTGAATGTTGGCAACAACCGAGGTTTTGGATGTTTGTTAAATTTTTCTTAATTTGTTATTAACGCCAAGTGCCGATTTTGGATATATTATATGTAAAACATTATCCAAAACCTAGTAAGATAAAAAATGTCTGGAATAATTATCACTAGGTTTTATACAAGTGATAATTAACTTATATCTCGCCGCTTGGAAGCTTGCTATTATACCTTGTCAATCTAACTACAGGGCGAATAAAAGCACACAAAAATGGCTGGTGACAGTGAATTCTACATTTTACTTGTTTAATTGAAATACTTGAACCTCATTTCCCCCACTAAATCCAACAATTAAGCAACCCTTTTTTCCATCATATAACAATGACCGTGGATTAGATAACAAAGATTGATCAGAAATAAGGAAACCAAGATTCTTACCTTCTGTATTATATACAACAACATTATCTAGACCCTTCATTGTATCAAACAGAGGGTAATCGACATCAATTGTTTCTGACACCACTAAATTACCATCTGTTGTAATTGTTATAGCATTTGCATAATTCCTTAATTTAAAGGAAGACAATATTTCACCTTCTGTATCTAATACACTAACAGTACTACCACTAACAAAATAAACTCTTGTTTTTTCTTCGTTAGTGACCAAAACGCGACAGTCAGATGAGCCATGACACCTCGTGAAATCCTTCTGTATTTGTTTTACCAACGATCCTGATAATGAATATATACATATATCATTCCTACATAGAATCCAAAACTGATCTTTACAATATATCATATACTGGGGAAACTTAAATTCTCCTAAAGCTACGGATTTCTTGTGAACAATCTTGTCCTTTATTGTTAAGTAAGTTAATTTCCCCGACTTATCTAAAACCACCACTTGTGATGAGGGCACAGATACTACACTAATAGGTTCCTTGTCGAACTTGTAGACATCTTTTACGTTGAATTTATCACCAAGTCTCTTCAGCTTACTGTTCAATGAGTCTAGTAATATAACAGTACCATCAGACATCTGACATATATCTTGTATGTAACATTCTTCCTCATCAGAATCTACTCTCACGATGACATCATTGGCAGGTTGTACTTGGTAGGTATGATTGATTGATAGCTGTTAAATAATATATACATGTATAGTTCAGTAAAGAATTGTAGCATTGAAACTGTTACTTTTATAGTACATGTATTACAGCCCAACTTGATAAAACAAATGACTGACTACTGCCCTAAATGATTTATAATCAGTGGTAGGATGGAGAAAGACCGTAGAATAAACCATGCACAGAATTATGCCCAGCACGGGAATCTAACCCCTCGATCAGAAGATATGAGAACTACCGACTGAGCTAGCCGGGCGGGTAGCAGTGTGACAACGACAGGAAAATGCGCGTGATAAATTTGAATTTATTCCCGATATTGTCAAATGAGCAATGTTCTTTGAACGTACGAACCTAAAGTAGATAGGTTTAGGCTAGTATTTCATAGTTCCGTGTTCCGTCTTCCACGTCCGTGTTCGCGTCCGTGTCGGTGTCCGCGATTTTTTATTAAACAAAAAGTCGTTGGGTCTATTCCATACGTCTGATCCGTGACCGCTTCCGTGTCTGTGTCGTTTCGCTCGGCGAGCGAAATGTCACGTACATGGATCGTTCGCGGATGTATATTGATTACAATCTACGACTCAAGCACATATAACAAGTAAATTGCTTAAGATACTGTTCAGAACAAAAATACAAATTTTGATGTCACAAAATTAGTTTTTGTACAGCGCCTGAACTTAAAGCTATGTTCAATAACGGCTATCAATAAGATACAGAACAAGATACAGTTGAACTTCGAGTTTCATGCATGGCGCAAACAAAGAAAGATAGCATTGTTGAACTTCATTTTTCACATGTTGTGAAAAATGCGCGCGTGTTTTTCACAAAAAAACCCATAGAAATGTACTTTTTCACAACTACAATGAGATGAAAAAAGTGTTTGATTTTTTTTTTCAAAATTTTTCACACCTGAAAAATTTAAGTTGCCACTTGTGTCCCAAGAATCAGCATTTTAAGCTTGCCCTCATTTCATGTGTAAACCAAGGATGGATTATAAGGGGCTGGGCGGAATTTTTAAAAAATGCTGTAGAAATGAATCTTGTATTTCGTTAAATATTACTATCTTGGGTTGCTTTGAGTGCGAGACTGTTTGTTACGGACATAAATGCAGTTTCTAGGGGCGCTTAATTGGATGATAGTGACCTATTACGGTTGCAAGGTAGAATATTTGGACCTAAATGGATCGCTAGGGTACAAGCATTCTTGCTATGGACCATAAATGTGTTGTTTATGGCGCTTTTGTGGCTGCTATAGAACCGCTTGTGATTCCTCGGGGCGCAAGTGTAGTTGCTATTGATATTTATCCTGTTATTTATTATGTATTTACCGTTAAGCGGTTACTAGGGGCAAAATGTGGTTGCTATGGACTCTTAGGCTGCTATGTTAGGTGCTTATGAGGTTACAATAGACCTTAATGTGGTAACTTAGGAAGCAAAACTTTTTGTCATGGACCTTAGGGTAGTTGTGACATCTAGCGTCCGAGTTGCGACATTTAGAGAAAATCTAGCGATGTTTAGACGTTAAGCAGTGCAACACTGTCTAATTAATAAGGTTTGAAATAAACTGAATGTTAGTTTTGTTTATTTCATCGCTGCGCCTGATTTGAGCACTTTGTAGTCGACACCGGTTCTTAAGCCAATCAAAACGTTGCATTTGAGGTCACATGATGAAAAAAATTGACGTTGAAAAGTCAAATAAGAGATGCGTGAATGGACTCGTCGACGCCATGTTTTGTCGGATTACCTGTTTGTATTACCGGTTAATATTGCAATACAAGTTCAAGCGGTTTTTAAGCGGTTCATTTTTCCTTGAACCGGTTTTTGTAGTTAAGTGTCATACTACTTGTATTTATCAGAATCTGATAGTTAAATGTTTAAACGAATGTTAAAATGAATTAAATACTTAAAATACTCTTACTGTGCTTTTAAAGGTTAAACATTTAGTAAATTAAAAGAAAAATATCATCAAGAGTTTTGTATTACAAGAAATTACATTATCAATAAATGAACGAGAACTAATTTCAAGAAAGTTGCAATATAACAATGTAAGACCAGGAATGTGCAAAACTAATTATAATATTTTTTGTTTAAAAAAACTCGCAACTGCTGAAAAATGCAAACTTATCCTCCTTACTTTCAGGCAAATCTAAATCTATCACTAGAGCTTGGAATACTGTATCGTAGTTTGAAAATTCCCTTCCTCCTTATACTAAAAACTTTTTATAACAAGAAACGATTTTTTTCAAACTACGATACAAAATGTCAAGCTCCTGAAAATATACATAACGGCAAACGTTCGATAAGCTGCCGGAATGTGGGCAGAACATGATCTTTAATCAAATATTTCGGTTTGCTAATAAATTATATATAGTTCCATAATGTCAAATAGACAGGAAGAAATCTAAAGTCTACCATAATAATGCTGTTTTACGTGCGCAGTCGGAACATGTCCCGGACAGCGCCTGTTCATTCGATGTATTTTTATCAGACTAGAAGGTTGCACGCAATGAATCAAAAGCGTCCAAATGATAAACATATTTTTTACATGTATGAGTTGATATAGTAATGTATGGACTTACATGCCCGCCTTAGTTTGTAATGAAATATATTCGTATATCATTGAGAATTACAACAGTACAGTACAACAGTTTTGTTTTACCTTCTCATGTCATTTCATCTGGTTTGTAATTGCTAAGTTGTTAATTGCTGAATTGACGTATTCAGATGTAGTCAGTTTATAATTTTATGTAAATTGTATTACAACAAAAACTTACTGTTCTCATGAGAGAAGATATCGCACCATCTTGTTTACTTTTTTCTTCTTTCATATCATTGATGTCTCTCTCCAACTGCAATTTTATCAAAACATATTTTAATAATTGTAATTCACATATTATACCGATACGTATTTAACATGAATATTATAACAGAAAATGTTCACGAAGCGTCATTTATGCAGTAAATTGTTTACCTGAACTTATCATTCGCACTATTGTCTTATTTAACCTGCTCTTGTAATACTTTACCATTTGTTTATTTGTAAGATGCTCCTAATTGTAAAGGTATATTGATATTCACTTTATTTATATTTGTGTTTATATATGTACTGTTTAACTTAAGTATCGCTTTGTTGGTAAATAAGGATATGGCGACTTCAAATTTACTTAAAACATTAATCACATAGTAAATTATTTAGCTACAAAATTAAATAACTACTCATCAGTTTACAATTTTTATATAATTGATCAGAGAGTGACTAGTTAAATCCCTTTGTTGACACTTAAGGATATAACGATTGCAACTATACTCAGTCCAGATAAATTGTATTAGAAAAAAACATACAACTAATCAAGGATCCTATATTAGAAGGATTCGTAACGGAAGGAAACTAACGAAAGTTCTCAGTCGTCGCGAGACGATGCGAGAGCGCCATTCCGTCTCATTCACCATTTTCACGAAAAGGCGAGCTATTTCTATACACGAATATCCACTTTAAACTAATCCATCGAAAGATGTTTTATGTACTCATTAAGAAAATTATGTCCAACAGTCATAAATAAGTTGGTCGTTTATGACTTAATTGTCCAATTTTGGTAAATTTCATGTTTATTCTAGGACATTAATTATCGACCCAAGCCAACACATGTGTGAAATGGCGACCAATCGAAAATGTAGGCTGCACTGTAGCGCAGTATATAAGTGACCCGGGGGCCACTTTCACAAAACAACTTAAGTTCATTTTTAAACTTAAGTTGTTGCTTAAGTCTAGTTTTTATCTTATCACGGTTTCACAAAAAACTTAAGTCGATTTTGAAACATAAACTTAAGACAAAACTTAAGTCACCTAGGGAGGTGACTTAAGTCTAAAACAGATGACTTAAGTCAGAAATTTCAATATGGCTGTGCCCAATGTTTTAATTCGGGGATGTCATTTGAGTAGGCCGCGAATAATTAGAATATATTTTACTCATTAGTAGTGTTTGACGACCAATACTTAATAGATATGTACAGATTATCCAGACCAGCAAGTTACCTACAAGCAGGTCACTTAGTTTGCCAGTTTACATGACAGTCCTTGTTGCATTTAAGTTCTGTGCTACTGGCAATTATAACAGTATTTAAATTGCATGACCCATATAATAAATGGCATTCAAATACATATATGTACCACTATTTCTATGAAGAGGCGAACAAATAAAAATGAGTGTAAAGACGATTACAGATACAATTACTGACAACAAAATTGAGGTTTGAATGCAAAATAAAAGCAAACAAATTAAATTATGTATCAGTGAATGTTAAAAAGCAACAAAATGCAGAATTTGAATAAAAAAATATTCATTTACCTTTTCAGTGATAGGCTCACAAATCCAATTATTTGGCTGCTTTCTAATTAGTCATGAAAGCTTTGCCTACAGAGTGATTTTGTTTTGTTTTTAAAACTCTACATTTATATATATTACATCAACCTCTTTTTGCTTTACTTTCGTTCCCTGTTTGTACAAGGATAGCACGAGAACATCGTGTATTGATATTTAATGTGTTTGTGTGATGTGTATGTAAGTCATTGCTAAAAGATTGTACAATTATTACAGCATGCTATTGACGGTTTACACATTACCGGTTTAAAATTGACAGATTTAACAGCGTAGCTATGAAACATTGATATAGTCAAAACTTAAGACCAGACTTAAGTCAGGAACGGATAAGATTGTCTCAAGTTTTTTCGAGAAACTGACTTAGTAAAAACTTAAGTTCACCACAACTTTTAACTTAAGTCCAAGCTTAAGTCTTGACTTATGAAAAAACTTAAGATTTTTTGTGAAAGTGGCCCCTGGTCACTACATATGTGTTAAAGTTGGATTTGTCGATATATCTGTGATGTTTAAATGGATTTGGTAACTTAATAAATCGAAATTAGCTGACTTAGATAATCAATTTCATCTTCAAACATGGCCATTTTCGGC
Organism: Mactra quadrangularis; assembly: GCA_025267735.1. NCBI lineage: Eukaryota > Metazoa > Mollusca > Bivalvia > Venerida > Mactridae > Mactra > Mactra quadrangularis. Next base: position 49,182,104 of record CM046311.1, read on the forward strand.
TAAAAACAACGATTTTCATGGATTGAAGTCCTTAACGGGCATTTTTATTTAGCAGTGTTCACATTCAACGTGCGTTTGAACAGCATTTTGATTTTACTAATGTGGAAATTATACATTGAAAAATGGTATCCAATAAACCTTTTCCTTGCATATGCTTGATTAAACCTAAAACGCAACTTTAAAACACCCCATTTCCTGGCTGATTTTTACATTGATTTTAGAACTATTGAACTTAATCATAAACCCAGTTAATGTTTTATCCTCAATTAAATGTGTTCTAATCCGCAATTTTGATAACCAAAAAGCGATCGGTTTATTGTGTTTTAAAGGATAATGACTGGTAGTCTGTATTAAATGCCCCCTGTTACTATCGTTATCGGGTCAGGCAAGCCGTAATTATGGCGGTCTCCCCAGTTATTATTCAGGTATTACGTTTTCTTTATTTTGCATAAACATTTGCTGACGTAAGTTACTTTAGGAGAGTTTGATACTATTTAGGACATTCGATTTCGATTTTTCTGATTACACGTATATTTATCGAACAATTTACACGAACAAGACTCACTTGAACACAATTCGGACGTGGCTTAGTCTCGTAAGAATTTCGGATACTTTGTTTAGTAAAAATGAAACCAAACAACTGAAAAAGGTACTAACTGTAATTCTTATACAATGATCCATTGATCTATGTCTGTGTAGTGAAAAATGCTCATTTGAAAACATAATTATCCAATATCTAATTCATTAAATAGGCGCGGACATGATCATGGTTTGCCTGACGTACCTTTACCTGCCAAAGTACGACTGGGAACCAGACAAGAATCAAACCTGCATAAATTGACATGCACATACTTCCACATTACCATGCTTAACTAAATTAATTGTGTTTATTTGCTTATAATTTGCTACAGTTTTCAAAATGCATGTTGCAAACTCGATAGCTAAGGGTCGTACTTGCCAATTCCGGGTCAAGTGACAGATGTTTGTCTCTTTAATCCGGAGTGGTCTCAACAGGGTTAGAAATCAATATTATTGGACAAATGTCTTACATATAGGATAAAATCATGTGTAAAATCAATTTTAAATGATACAAAAATACTTTTTAATTGAAATAATTTAAGATTCTACATAATAGGGGTTTGGTTTTGATCCGAAATTGCCACGTGCTTACTTTGTCTGCATAATTGTCAAACAGTTATTAGATGAAACAAATCTATGAGTTGAATCGTGTTCACTGACAAATATCCAACAAAGCAGTGTAAAATAAGGACTTATTTTATGCGAATTGTAGATATAAATCACTGTTTTTTTTCGAACGCATGGACGAAACGTTCTCGTACTACTGCCTTGGTTGGAAAAGACGCTGTTTCATGACTATGACTTTCGGTAGAGAAATTTTGACATGCAAAGTTTTTGTTACAGTAGCGAAGTAATTGGTGTACATAACTTAACTATCACATAATCAAAATATTGCATTTTTAAGGAATCATCTGTGCACTATTGTAAAAATCGTGACCCGGAATTGTCGATAACTCGGAACTGTGGAGTTCACGGTACTCAAAAAGATCAATTACTATTAAGAATTTGTTACATTTAAAATAGTCTTAATTGAGCGGTAAGAATTCCAAATAAAAAGACAACGTACAATCGCGCAATTAATTGAACCTTTCGCCGTTTACCACCACTTTGGATTTAAAAAAAACCCGCTCTTTCCCCCAATTAATACACTTTACGATAAATTAGCAGACGAAATCGAAACGACAGTGAAAATCGATAAAATCTGGTTGAACGATAGGGCGTTACATATCCTTCTAATGTAGGATCCTTGAACTAATAAAAATTAAAAATAAAAACTTACTGTACTCTTGAGTGAAGATATCTCCTCATCTTGTTTAGTTTTTTCTTGCTTTAAATCATTTATGTTTTTCATTGTCTGCAATACATTGAAATATTTGAATGTTATACTCGTATTACTTGATTATATACATAAATATGATACTATGGCTTCATGACTCACAAGTACATTGTGTATACAGTGTTAAATTTTTTAGATGACATTGCATCCCTTTTATTTTGTTTTTTTTAAAGAATGTTCTGGAAGAATTTTGAATGTTCTACCCAATTGTTATATTACCATATTGTTTCTAAAACATTCTTGAACGTTTTATGAGTCTTTATAAAGGTAACTGGTCCTGGGTTGACTATCATTCAGTCACACTCTTCAGTAAGTATTCCTCAGCCATGACTCTTCAGTCATCAAGTTTAGTTATAAAGTAACAATCATTTTGGGTGTTCATAAATATTATTAGACAGTGCCCTAATAATAAAATTAACATCTTTATTTGGATTTCAATTATGGGAATGTAATAAATCGGACATTTAACATCGTTGGAATTTTGACAAAGAAACCCGGGATCAAATAATTGGACATTTATCTACGCGTATTAAGGTTTTTATTTATTTTATACTTTTTTCTGCCCTTTGTAAATTTTTATACGATTCTTTTGTTAAATAAATCTGTACTTCTTCATGGTAGTTCGTTGCTGGTTTCATTTCTTTTCTGTACAGTAACATGAAATATATAGTAATTACTATAACCTTAAAGGGGTTAGTAGGCAAAAGTTTCAGTTCAATTTTTTCTTTGTTCTGCATTATATTTTATACTTGTGGTTGAAACAGACAAACTGATTTAATCATTACTTGGCAAAATATTTCTATAATTCCTCTTTATATTTGAGGTGAAGCATACAACTTTAATAATTATTATTTAAGATCTGACGATATCTCGACGAAGAAGAAAATCGACCCCATTCCAAAGGTACACATTTTTTAATGAAATACATTTAAGTTTAAAACTATAACTCCTTGATTTCCCATATTTGACAAGATCTTGATGCCCAAATTATTACTCTATGGTCAATATTGGCCCATTGCAAGGGTCAAATGAGAAAACATTTTAAGATCTCTTGTTCTGACACCTTTAGACCTGGAAAATTCATATTTAACGTATAGCATCATCTTGAGGCCCCCTGCGTGTGTTGCAATAAATACCCTTGTGTCAACCCTAATGGAAAATAGAGCTCTCTAAATAAGAAAACCATCATAAATATTTTAATGACACCGTTCGGTCTACAGGTTTCATATTTGAATTATGAGTTCATATTGCGGTGACGTCAGCGAATGGCTCCCCCGATAAGCGAACAATTAAGAGAAAAACGTGTTTAATCACAAATGTCTGCTTCACAGTGTGGTCGATATTGGAATCGTCGATTGTTACAGGTACATTTAAGAGTTGTTAATCGAATGGCTAAGTGATTTTGTGATCATCATCAATCGATGTTTCGTTGCTTTTTTAGGGTGAATTTGACTAGTAGGTGAGAAGTTGGAGATTTGACGCGTTGCATTCCTGGTGTTTTTACTATATGTAGGAGGGGAATTTTTGTAGTATGATATAAAATGTCAAACTCCTGTGGTTTGATATTTCTATGGCACGAACTTGTTGAAAACGCAACACCAATATATAGCAAAAAAGAATACAAATAGTAATACTCCATAATTCAGCGGAACGTGTTTAACTCTGTTTATCGCATTATATGTTATCATTGCATAATGTTTAATTGCAATCTGACCGGAAATGACAGTGGTGTTAGTCATTTAAAAAAACTTTAAAATACATGTTGTATTAATAATAAAGGGCATAAAATCTAAACATGCAACCGGGTAGAGTTATTACCATTACATCTTTCTGATTATCACATGGTTTGTTATCATTATATTTTAGGACAAATGTCCTCATTTCTGAGAAAACGTACCTTTTCGTCAAGTGAGAACAATTCAGTTTTCCGCTGTTCACATTCCTGAGATAACTTTGTGATCTGAAAACATTTAAAAATGAAACGTTAGAAACGTATATGCCTTTCAAGTACTAGTTAGGACTGTAGTCAAAATGTTACAAATATTTATTATTTGGTTGATTTGGAAGTAGTGTAACGTTTTGCTTGTACTTTTTTAAATAAATAAGCAACAAATTTGAAACAAATACCCATGCTGTGCATGAAACTACATACGTCAATACATTTAACTGTACATAAAAACTGGTAGTTTTATCTAAATAATTCTTATCAATTAAAACTATTTTTAAGAACTTTAAACAGTGCTATGGATCTATATAATACATACAATTATTCATATTGTTAAATGATGTAATACTTGTTTGTCCGGAATTTCTTTTGTGAACATTTGATATTAACATGCATTCGTCTGATGCATACATACGTTCAGCATACGTGTATTTATTGTATCATTATATTGGTGTATAACTCATCTATTTATCTCGCTAAAATATATTCAGTCATCTTAGTATGATAATAACTTGACTCACAAAATCTATATTTAATTAATTGGGGCAGTTGTCAGTCACTGACGAAAGTATGTGCTTAGTAGTTGGTTAACAGCTAAATCCAGAGATTTATCCTTTCCAGTAGGAGTGAGTAGGTTGACTGGCCGCCGTTATATGACATACGCAATGTGTGGCTACGGCGTTAAACCCAACAAAACAAACAAACACAAATCCGTTGATGCATGTGGATCAATGTTTGGCTTGGAAATTATATGTTACCAATTGAAAAAAAATATATTCTTAGAAATTGTAAGTTGGTCATAATCAGTTAGATAATACAAGGAAAAATTTCCCCGAGGTTAATTCAAATGTTTATCATTATGACAAATTTCGAAAACGATTCACTAAGGGTGATAAATGAACACGTACATTTTCCTTGAATTCTTTTAAATTGACTTTGTATGCGTTATTCATCTCCATCTCATATTGTAATTTACATATTAATGTGTGAATCTGAAACTGAAACACGACATACATATAACCAGCATTTCATCATGTCTCGTACCAGAATGTAACCTCTTTAGTAAGAAAAAAAACCAGAAATCAAAAAATAACTTCAAAAATAAGTCAATCTTAAAACAATGGAATTAGGTATTTAAAGAACAAATAATAAAGAAAACATACATATATATATATACATGTAAACCATTTCTCTTAACGATTCAACATGCAATTTCTGAATCATATTTGTCCCAAATATCTTATGAGAAATAAAATCAACTGTTAGTAATATACCATTTTGCTAGGTTGTCAGATATATTCCACAGTAAAATAGCGGACAATATAATGTATTGAGAAGTTATTAAAACTCACAATGATTTTTCCAAATGTGTAAAATTTCATCATACTGCGATGACTGAAAGGGATTACTATGTTTTACTTGCAGAACATCATTATTTAAGCATTACTTGATAAGTAATCTGTTAAATGCCAACCAATATGACCACTGGTCATGCAAAATTATAATTATATTAATACAATTATCATTCATAAGTATTATGCCATACCTCATTCTGGTGTAGCTTCTGTTTTAGTTCTGCATTTTTACGTTCTAATTTCTAAAAAAGAAAAAAGAACATTAATTATTTCAAATTGTTGTCCTCACCATCAAAATATTTTTTGTAAAGAAATATCATACAAAATATTTAGTGGAAATTTTGAAAATATGCAATCAATCCATCTGAGAGCATCAAAACTTTTTTCACAAATATAATCTACTTTTTATTGCTTAGAAACTAAATTCTATACGTTTCACATTCTGTTGTAAATCAGAAAACAAATTAATTCAAACAGATTGATGATATTTAATTGAAAATAACATGCAAAAGTGCCACTGTTTTTGATAACTTAGGTACTTAACATTCATAGAAGACATGAACATTTACATAGAGACAAAAAATAACTATTCTAGTACATAATAAAAGTGATCCAGAGCAAACTTTTTACAAATGCACATGAGAGTCATTATTATAATTATTGAATAGATGCTGGTGGACTATAATTTACAGTGAAAGCAATTTAACTCAAACCTCTTTCTTTATCTGTTCGTCTTTAAACTGTTCGTTAAGTTTCTTTTCCCTGTCTTTGGACGTCTTTTCTTGTTGCTGCAAATATAACAATAACATTTGTTGTGCTGATATTTTTACCGAAGATATTTCTTAGTATTACGAACAATCTCAAATACTCGAAAAAAAGTCATACTTGATACAGAAAATGTTGAAAGATTTGCCCTAAGACATGTTGATGCTTTATTAACGCATGTGTGTTTGCAAAGGACGAATATATTACGATTGAATTCGTCGGAGACGCGCTATTCACTGTACTAACCGGGTGTATTTGATGAGAAAAATTAAAACCCATTTATGATGGTGTGTAGCTTAGTTTTATTTAAACAAAGTTATCATTATGATTATATAAATAGGCAATACATAAACGATTAACAAAATTTCAAATACATGAATAGTGCAATCATTTTCCTGGAATTTAAGTTTTAAACTATTACCATTATCATTGACTTATCAAATAATGTATGCGTATCGTATTAATTGATCATTAGAGCGGTTTAATTCAAACCTCTTTCTGTTTCATCAATTCTTCATACTTAAGGTTATGTTTCTTTTCACTTTCTTCCAATTTCATTTCTTGTTGCTGAGTAAAGTAAAATAAATCGTTTGGTGAATTACAACATATTTCAACAATTTATCAATTGTTATACTATTGAGGGGTCACTAATGGAAAGTTATTGTACAAAAGTAGGGCCTTCTGAGTTATTCCTTCAAGAAACTCCCAATATTATCTAGTGTCTGCTATCCATGTTAACATCGTAATTTGCAAAAGACTTGGGCAAACTTAAACTAGACGCGAAAAGCAATTGCAAGTTATAAGGGTTTTAAAAAAGTTCATGCTTTTTGATGATCAAATTACTGTTTAAACATTTATTACTACATTCATTAATTATAAGATGACGAAATTCTTTGTTTAACACAATTGGTTAATTCATGGTTGGTCATTTTCACAGTTATAGAAAATTACCAATACAAGCGATTAAGAGTGAATTTTTATAAAATGTTTTTGAGTATGCATATTTGTTATTGGCAATTGATCACGAGTGTTGAGACATAGGAATAGAGTAAGAGGTTACCTGAAGATCCGACGTCATTACTTTCGAAGTGTAGCGATGCTACTATCCAATGTGTTCAAAGAGATTAGCTCTCAGATAGCAATGCAAATCGTGCTAAAAGCGCTTTGTCTGAGGTTTGAGAAAGTGCTTGATATTTTGTTTTAGATTTTGATTTGATATTTATCTGTAGAATGTTTTAGTAAAGGTTACAGTGGAGTTGGCTAAAGAAAAGTGGGTCGGACAAAGAAGTGATGTATAAATGAGGTAACGGACAGCTATATTAAACCAGGCAAGTTCCAGCATTGCGTCAGGTCAAATGAACGTATTTCGCTGTCGTTGAAATATAAATTTATCAACACTTATGTAGTGCGGCTATTAACATTTGAAATAATTTTAAAAATTAGATTTTTTCTTGAAAATATCCCAGTTTTGATGTTTCTGACGAATAAATCGTTGTTCAATTTCGTTTTAATTTCAAAAACTAAATTCCGCCCAGTCTTTAACTTGACCACTTACATAACGAACATGTGATTTATCTATTCAAACTGCAAACCTTGATTGCTCTTTTTGATGCTGCCAATGATGTTATGGCTGCTCCACGTATTCCCTTAGGTGTTTTTAAATCAGCATTCAAACTTATATCTTGTAATTGTAGAGCTTCTTTAATGTGTTTACTATATTTTCCATCCTCATCATATAGTACAAGAGTGCTCGTTTCTAGCTAATAAAATGTAAATGAAATATGCAAATTAGTTTTCACTTTCATTTACAAATGAAAAATCACGTGTACTTTATCAAATGTTTATTGTATTTAAGTGTCATCTAGTAATGAATCAATGTAACAATCCTAATCTTTTTTAATACCGATTCCTTTTACTTTATACTTATTGTAATAATGTGGGGGTTATGCACATCGACCGACTTACCCTTAAAACTTTGCGGACCACTGATGTTTACTAGTACTTGCTTACCTTTTCGCTTTTCTCCATTTCTTTCTTTATACTTTTATAAAATACACACTTCCTCCATCATATAGAATGTGAAAATGACAGAACAAACATTTGAAAAGAATTATTTTCGTTTTAATAATATGTATATTCATTTGACTATTAAGAATTTTAACACTTGTAGTAAATCCTTAAAAGATACTGTACAAAGTTTACGACGGCTAGACACATTTAAATATCATTGTAAACAATCATAATTAATCTTACCTTTTCAACCTCTTTGATAGTTTCAGTTGGGTTTTTTGGTATTTTTCCAAGAAAATCTTTGATCAAACAAAAATTGTCGCTCATTTCCTTATCAGTCAATCGATTATTTGCACTATGCATAAGTCTGTGTCTTAACCGAACTAACTGTAACAAAATTTAAAGACTTAACTGCAAGCCCTGAGGAAACATATCATTAACCCACCTCGTTAGAAACTGCTACATATATTTGTTTTGCTCTAAGTCAAGTCTATCATTATTTGTACGCTTCAATGAATACATTAAAGTGGAATTGAAAGTGGTTATAAGTTTTAAACAGTACTTAACTTGCTGGAACAAATGTTACAAAACACACGCCAAACATTAATACAGCATTCTAACATAAAAACCGGCATGCTATAAATATATGATATATATATATATATATATATTACTTACTACATCAACAACTGAGCGTAATTTGGAATCAAATAATTTACAATGTTTTATCAGGTTGAATATTGCCAATGGTTCAACTTCTTCTGGTCCAACTGCATCAATAATTTCAGATTTTGTGATGTACATTTTAGCAACTATCCACCAAAAAGATGAAGGTTCTACTTGCTCTTTTTTACTGTTACAAATCCATTTCTTGCAAAAACACCAACTAAAAGTAACAAAGAAAGAAAATGTTTGTGATAAGTTGAGATACAAAGAAAAAAAACACAATCATATATATTATTATTTCATAAAATCAGAACAAAATATTCATTTTATCTAAAACGGTATATATAGCACCAAAATCCAGGCTTAGTATTGAAAAGCACTAAACGATTATGCAAAAGCCCATCTCTATAGTTTCGAGAAAAAAATCTCAGTACTATTTTTCGAAAAAAATATTTTCGGAATTGGGCTGGAAAATAATCGTTATCTATGATTTTACTTTTACTTTATTACAATTTAAAAAATTAAAGAATATGTGATCTTTTTAAGAAAAAAACTAACTAGCTGAATCGGTTGTTAAATATCATTTTCTTAATGATACTAGAAATAAACACATTTAAAGAAACCGAGCATTTTCTTTAAATAGTCAGATAAAAAATACAGTTTTAGCCAAAATTCAATTTTTTACGGTTACCTATTTTCAAAACTATCAAGTTGTTCTTCGAATATTTTCTCACAAACTGCACAGGTTTCATTCTCAAGAACGCATTTAATTTTAGTTGGATCTTTTCTATCTAAATTTATTTTCTTCACTTCTCCATTTACTGTAACTTTAATCAATAATTCTTTAAAATGTTCAGCTTGATGAGATCCATGCATGCTATCTAATTTCTGTACAAAGTCTTCCAATACACATCTTATATATTTGATGGAACCATCCCTGGCACTCTTGAGACCAAGTACAGTCTTGGCCCAGTTTGAAAACTCCTCCTCAGATTTATCTCCATCCTGCGACATTTTGTTTTTGTACTTTTACATACACATCTGTGGAATAAAATAACATATAATCAGTATGTTACATATTTTCTAGTATATTGAAATAAGATACGTATACCGTGACCATGTGGCTATGTATTGTTTACCTTAGTCATCATCGTTAATAAAAACTAGTTAATAATCGTTAAATGCCACAATGTAAATAAGCGAGTCTGTACAAAAAAACACAATTAAGATACATAAACTGTCCACACAGCCTTAAAGCAAAGAGTAAGATTAAAAAGATTTTAAAATTTCATGAGAAAAACAAATTCTTAGAATTATAAATGCTTCAAGTTGTGTACAGTAAAGTTCCGCTGTTAAGACCACATTTGTTATTTCAAAAACATGCGACTTTTGACATTTATTTAGACCCAAATGTTTAATTTTTGAACAAAATGGACTCAAAAGTATGAGACCAATTCACTATTGAGATCGTCAATTTTGCTGGTCTTAATAGCGGAACTTTACTGTAATAAAGATGATAAAAAAAGTTTTGGAAATCATTTATATTACCTATACGTAAAAACGTATTAATATGTCAATTATGTAAAAAAATATCATTCAGCAGTTTAAATTTTGATCATAACCAATGTTTAATGTTTGCATACACGCCTCAGTGAATACACATTCAATGGATGCATTATATTTTAATTGAATATAATATTGATAGTATTCTTTAGCGATATACTTTTATAAAAAGTTGAAAGGTTTAAAGTCTGAATTCATTGGTTTAAGAAAAAACAGTTAAACGGAGTTTTAAACTATGGATTTAACAGTTATACCTACAGTTAAAGACCTTAACCTATATGATTAGAGAAACTATATATAAGAGTCTTAATCTAGTGTTTTTTGTGTTCTAGCCTGTTTATCCGGTAAACATACGGTTTAAATTAATACTGTCACTAATGTCATACTACTATATATCATAGGAGGTAAATCATTATTGACATCATATTCTTTTTCAGAATGGCATCTGTTTGTACGATACGAAATAGGTTTGATTCTCAACCTTGTAAATCATAGTTGTAATTATCGAATGGTTATATTAGATTTCATCTTCCTCACTTTTTTCCATTTACATATGTATTAGGCTACGTCTCTGAATCATTGTCTAACTGAAATTAGTTATGTTAAAGAAAACTGTGAATAGTGTTTAGTAAGGTAATTTGACTGTAGTAAAATAAAACAGTATAATGATCATCGGATAAAACTCAAAATAAAAAAAATAAAAAACTGGCTATATAAAATAAATACTGAGTTCTCCGTATCCATAATTAAACTGAAACAATATTACTAATCAGAAACAAACTTTTCATGATATTTTGGAAATTGCGAAGTTTTACGGATTTGTTAAATACTCTTTTTTCTACCTTTGTTAGTATTTTAACTACACATTGATCGGATAAAAGGGTCCCGGTTTACAACTCTGTACTTGTATACCATTCAATGCTTGAGTAATAACAAGATCTAACTTGTTACCGTCAAAACGTGTTTTAAATTTTACATGCTGTTCTAAACCAAAGAAATTAACACAAAACTTTACTAAATTCAGAAACAGCATAAGACCTTTCAATTAGATGTAGATGAAAGTCTCCCATTTTTAATATATTAGAATAGTTAGGAATTGAATCTTCAATGAATTGATTCAAGTCCTCGACAAACTGAGAGACAGTGGCTATTGATAGGGGTCTGTAAATTCTAATACAAAAAAGGGTAATACTTTTGAAAATTATTTTCCAGATATTAAATTCAAAACTTCTGGTATTTCAACTCTTAATTTTATTGATCTTAATTGTAATGCGACTAGCTATTACTACCCCCTCCAATTTTATTTTGTCTTTTGACTGCTGTTGATTTGTACCCATCAGAGGTTTTAATTAGATATTTTTTCATCATCTGAAAACCAAGTTTCTGTCACTAAGGCGAAATATATGTTTTCTTACCTCAGATATTGACTTATTGCAAAATCTTTTGTTATCAGCAGATCTGCAATTCAGAGTTTAGCAATTTTCATTTTCATTTATCTGACTAACAATATTACAAAAAAATGTACATAAAACATATAAAAACTGTTTTTAAAATAAATTCTTAAAATGTCCAGTGTTTTTCTTTTTATATTAAAAGTATATCCTATATGACACTGTCTTATCACTTATATATTCATATTAGTATATTGCATTCAACAGATTGATCTCCTTAAATAACTCCGTCCCATGTTTACAAACTGTGTGTATTGACGACTATCACAAACTGAAATAATCGAGTACACACACAAATTAAATCTAAAAATTGACCACGCTAACAGGTTTACAATACCAGGTATGTTTACGCCTCAGGGAGAATATCGATAAAGTGTTTCAATTTGTACAGGTGCGTATGAGGTTGGTCGCATACATAGAGGTTTAACGACCTCTCGGTAAGTATAGTAAGATTTCTTTCACCTTACGAAGGTCAAAGTGCATTGAATATTCATGAAGAAAATCCGAATGCGGAGAACAGGTGTGCAATACAATACGAGCAAGCGTTAATTACAATTACTTTGACGCATCTCACTAACTGATATCCTTAGCCCAGTGGTAACGCATCGGCCGTCAGACCTAAAGGTTTAAGGTTCAAATCCCAGTAGCAAAATATTTTTTCACAATAAAACCTTGCTACGTTTTTTTTCATCTTATTTATAATATCGTGTCAGTATTATATAAATTATCCAAGTTTTTCTCCCTCGTGAATCTCGTGCACACAAAGAGTGTATATAACGACCCAAATGTCTTTAAAGTGTTAGTTAAGCCATCATGTCTGAAACGTTTAAGCACGCGAAAAATTGTCAAAAATGTAAAGAAATTAGTTATAAAAATGATAATAAAACCACAAAAACATTTAAAATATCCAATGAAAAAAATTGATACCAGCATAGGATTTGAACCACCGACCACTGTGTCAAAAACGTTATTTTAGACGCAGCTGTATCCACTGTGCTAAGCCGTCTTTCGATAATTGCTACATTATGAATTTGATTAAAACTTATATAGTAAGAATTCTTTCATCTTACGAAGGTCACGGCGCTTACCTTTGTAAATATGGGCTAAACCATTATAAAAGAGGTTGTCGGAAGGTTTATTCTCCGAGGATTTATTCCCCTTGGTCAATGTTAAATTTTAATCAAATTTAGTATTTATAATTAACTTCTCAAATAACGGACATTTATCGGGATTCCCTACCGAAATATGCGTATAGTTATCTTTAGTAACAATTCCCGTGATCCGTGATTTCCGAGAAAATAAGTGATTTGTTAACCTCCGTTGTTTTTATAAAGGCCTCGGGGAGGGTGAGAGGTTAAAAGAACTATTTACAACACAAGTATTTTTTCTTTGTGATTATAACGGAGCTTATTTTAGTGAATTTAGTGACAACGTACAGTTCTGTTACATTAACCTGTCACAAGTTAAATAATTACACTGACACTGAATTTTTTATTTTTAAGTTGTTTTTTTTAACTTGTTTTTGGAACTATATTCAAAATCGCTACATATATAGTTAGATCACCAATAGTTAATATGATGGGTGGCTCAATGGTTTAAAAGAAGATAAATACTAACACGTTCAGTGACTGTGTAATTTTTCAAGTTGTGACAGGTTAATGTAATAGAACTATATGTAGCAGTATCAACTTCATATAAACAATGATGAACAGAAGAGCAAATAAAAAGTGTCTGGTCTCAGTTGAACCATCACCCTAACATTCGTTGAATACTAGTTGAACTTACAACGTATTATTTTACCAAAATCATGTAAAATTATAACGAACAAATACCTTCAAATAAAATTGACCTTCAATATACGTCTAAGCATAACATGTATATTCATTAGTTGTAACGTTATTTTCCATTTTAGTATATAATTTTTTTCTTTATGAAATCCGTCTGATTGTAAGAAGTCCGTCTGTATATTCTTTTCAATCGATACAAAAAACGCTTATAAATTTGCTATGTTACTTTGCATATTACGATACGTCATATTTTAGAAAAAATAATCCCTTAATGACTTTTGAATATTTATTCGATATGAATATTACATAAGAACATTGCTTGCATGTTGATGAAATATGTCTCGAATAACTAATCTTTTAAATTGATGTAATGCGTCACTCCTATATTAATATTGTTTATAGTCACATTTATATACAAGCGACCTTGATCAATGACATATTTAACAGAATACAAAATAAGCAGTGACTCTTAAATTAATCGATAAACTTATTGAATACATGTCGATAAATTTGGAAAAAATTGTCATTTAAACCTACTATCTTAAATTACATTTTAACAATTTCGTATAATCATTGCGTTTATAAACTTAGCCAGTTTTATTTAAACCAATATTTGGGGGGAATGTTTTTTATCATATGGTTATAGAATACAGGCAAACTGTAGAAATAAGCATCATGTAACAGTTTAAAAGATTATTTTGTGCGTGGGCATTTAAATTTAGCAATCAGTGTTTTCAATAATTTCGTGTGATGATAAAATATATGAAGTAATCAATAAAGTAACAAATCTACGACTTATATATGAGATTTATTTTCTTCGAACAGAAGTATGTCATTTAGAAAATTCCTTTCAGAGCACAATGGTACTGAAATTCATTTAAGCAAACAAACAAAACCCTAAGTATGAACTTTTTAGATAGCGAGTGTTTCCATAGCCCATCTGAACCAATTTTGAAATACATCTTTCTAATCCAATCTAAGCATTTAATAACATCGAGAGCAAGATCTGGGCCCGGTTTCATGAACGCTCTCCTAACTTAAAAAAATGAAGATTGTCTTAAATATTTTGGTCGTAATAATGAGTATCTTATAAAGTATTTTAAGTGAATTTCACGAAACCTTTCTTACATAAGTATAAATTAAGGGTTGATATAAGCGACCCAAACCCAAATTTAGAGTACTAAATGTCTAACGTGTTTTATCGATGGACTCTATAGCGTAAACGGTTAGACTGTTGTGCTTGAGACATAATTTTTGTCTGGAACAAGTTCGAACCGTAAATGTTGATTTTTTTTCTCTTTTGGTCCATTCTTTTTTATTTTTTTTACTTGTAGAGTTTAGTATTTTTCGAAATTACAATATTGCGCATCAGCAAAGATTGAATAATAAGTGATAAGTACGTAATTAGTGGTGGAGGATATCAGGGTATAGTTTTAAGATTCATACGAAATCTCATATCCTTTGGCTCATTATCAAAGTTTGGAGACGAGCGTTATTTAATTTGAATAACAAAAACTGCAAAGTTGCATTTCAAACTATGATTTCCGCCTTGGATAACTTAAAAATAACTTCTACATTAACAGTTTGGAAACCGCTTAAAATGGCTTTTGACGAATGATGTCCGTCTTACAATATGCTTGATATACTCTAACTGTCTTACAATAGGTTTGGCCTTCAATGCTTGCCTGGGCTGTGTGTTTAAAATGCATTGCATGTCTTGCAAGAGTATGGTGGTTAGAAACGTTTACATTATCTATATATGTTAGAAATGGTTCGACTTTCATTACTTGCATTTGAAAATATTGAACTGTTTATAGTACAATTTTTTTGTTAAAACCACAAACTATGATTCTAAAACAGACATAAGGAAATAATTTAGCATATTTTATATGTGATGCCTCGTAAGCAAAAATGCTGAATATAGGTGTGAATATTTACGCGAAAAAAGGCAACGAAGTCCCTTTTATTGTTGTTTACATGTATTTAGATTTAGGCGATAATGAAGAAATTGAATAAAGGTATGATTGCAATGTATTATAATACGATAACAATAATAATGATAAAACACCTTCGAATTACGGTGCGACTTGGTGACGAATGTGTATTAAAATAAAAATTATTGGAATTGATAAAACTAATTAATCAATTTTCTGTTAGAATGACTGCCATCTCTAAATTCTTAACAGAATGACGATCAATCTAGATATTAAAGTATTTATTCGTTTTAATCTGCTAGTTTTTTAATCATTTATTTAATAATACAGAAACTTAAATCCGCCAACATTAAGTCTTGAAGTAGTTCAGAAACTGTCGTACTCCATCTTATACGTGAAGGGACAAACAAGGGCAGATTTTTTTCTAGGGATTCCGAACTTTTTCTTGGGGGATCCAATCTTTCGAACCACAACCGCATTATACACATTTTGCAGAATAATGCAAAATGTAAATAATCAAAATCTACATAACGATTAAATCTATGTTAAGCACCGAGAAAAATTGCGTCATGCTTCTTTCAAATGACTTACAGTCAAGAAATGTACTAAATGACAGGTACATTTTGGAAATTTCAGGAGGGGTCCGGCCCCCCTGATCCCCCCGCTAGATCCGCCTATGACGAATAAGTTCAACGCTGAAATGAAACGTAGCAAATGAAAATCTGTCACTCTGATATATTCTATCTTCCGACATACTTACTCAACCACGCTAAGTGTCCCTTCGTCTGAATTCCCGTCGTCTAGGAACTCTATAGCTATTCAAACATAAATTTACCATTTGTTCATATTTAAGTAATGTTTACATTCAGTTTAATCTACCCGTTCAATCGATTAAATTTTTATTCATAACTTAGACTATTTAAAAAAGGAATAAACTGTAAAATGTTTGTGAAACCCAATTTAACTTAACAATGCTAAAAATAGAAAATCTAATGTTAATCTAGAAATTAAAATAGGAATGCGTTCGTTAAACCGGGCCCAATATGTGATCTATTTTGATGATTTCGCTTTTTTACAGAGAGTCTTAACGGTAATTATACTTTATGGGCCTGGCAAGAATTTGAAGAAGCATTCACCTTTTAACAAAATGATATTCATGTTAAAATATGTATTTTAATATACATGTATAAACAAGACGTGTACATCAGCGCGAGTACAAACTGTGTATCCCTTGTTTCTGATGTGTTTTATGTTGCTATGAAAGATATTTTTAAAACAACTTTACTTCAGCGGCCAATTGTATAAACAATAATATTTAATGACTTTCCCTAATGACAAAAATCATAAAAAAACTCCTTCAGACAAACAGGCAACTTTTCTCGATTTAAATCTTTCCATTAAAACGGCATTCTTAATTTGTTACTACCATATTTAATATAAAAGATGACCTTTGACTTTAATATTGTAGTTTTTATTTTTAGATGGAGATGTCACACCTGAAACTTGTCCGCTTTTCAAGATCTTAAAAAGAAATAGTTAAATAAATGCACTTTTTGCAAAACAGAATAAATTAAGCAACGGTATCGGTAACTATTAGCTCAAAAAGCGATTTACAAGTTCTTTCAACGATACGCTTATTTAAGTCAAAGATGCAACTGTAGTATAATTATTTTGCAACAATGTATTTCTCAGCCTGTGTTTTATGGTGATTTTAATTTACAAATTAAATATAATAAAATATGGTGTTAGTTCATTTGTTAGAACCATCTGTAAATTTGAAAAAAGGTTATCGGCTGGATATTCTTCAGTTTCAGTGGGCTTGGTGATTGATCTTTCTGCAATAGATAATTTTGCTTATCTTTTCAGTTGTAAGACTGTACCACAAATTTGTAAAGAATTATTTAAAGAATAAAAAGCTCGACTAATTCATTTCAATCCTGGCGCTGTTTTGTTGTTGATTTAACTTCGTATCCTGGTCTCTGTAAATGAATTAAGTACTTGCCTTCCAACTTGGCAATGCTTTTAGCCCTTTGTTTTACATGTGCGTGTATGCACCATTGTCGAGTTAAGGGTGGATTGAAGTTGTTTTCAACAAGAAAATTAGTAATGTTTATTATTCCTTTATGCATGAACCTGATGGGTGTGAGCTTGGTGCACAAAAGAACATGGTTTAGTCCCCTAGTGACAGTTAGTTTGCCCCTGTCAGTTTCAAGACGGAATCCTATTAGGTTCTTGCTTTTGTTATTTATTCGTGACGTTCCTTTTTTAAACAAACGTTTAAAGATACAATAAAAACCTCTCTTTGCTTTTTCAGCTGTGTGGAAGAACTAAGATTTTGTGCAGATGCTGTTCCTGATATGTTATCATACTCCTTTTAAATAAAAAATGACAAAAAAGGATATTTGTACTATTTGGATATCAGATACCATATCTGTTCATCCGGGGTAAGTAATCATATTGTTACACCCCTAGTTTGGTACATTTCTGTGTAACAACGTTTAACACCGATTATCTACTCTGATAAATTATTATACAGACCACATTTAGGGCATCTGACAAAAGATTGGTCAACAGTTTCAGCAGATAAAAACAGCGAACCCGGGGAAAGGCCAATTTTGAACCCTAAAGCATTATTTAAACAATCATTTTAGTAGACCTCAAGATAATATCATCAAATGTGAAATCTCTTTGCGTTGTCGATTTTGGAGAAGAAGAATTTTTACATTTCTATATACAACTCTATTTTAACCTAGTCACCCGGGAGCGGGGCCAATTTGACATCAGGTGCATAATTTCAACAATCTATGTAAAGAACCTTCAAGAGATGCTATATGCCAAATATAAAAGTCGAATGCCTTGAAATTTATGAAGAGAATAGTTTTTAACATTTCCTTATATAACTCTATGTAAATCTTGTGACTTCTGGGGCGGGGCAAATTTTGACCCCAATGATATAATTACATTTTTTCAAGACATTGTTGACGACGGGCACAAGCACGCACGCACTAACGCACATTGGTTAGGCCCTCACAAAAAGTTCATCTATGCTATAAATCAGTCCTTACATTCCAGTTAACCTTGACTATTATGAATATGTGTAGTGGTGTATTTCTATGTTACATTGTTAAACGCCAATTATTCCATAAGATAAATTATTGTAGTGATTACTTTTTATGTAGGTTCTAAAGTAACACAAAAACCACTAATTAGGGCATAAGATGTTACATTTTCTCATCCAGGGTTCCAATTTATTGTATACTAAACCAACGTTCCCGGTTAGGTTCCTGGTCTCGACAGAATAATTAATATAAAAAAAATCCTCAGAAATATGTTAACAAAGACAAGTATATTTATTGTTGACAATGATAAGTCAATTAATTGTTGCCAACGACAAGTTAATTAATTGTTGACAATGACAAGTCAATTAATTGCTGACAACGACAAGTCAATTAATTGCTGAGAATGACAAGTCAATTTATTGTTGACAATGACAAGTCGATTAATTGTTGACAATGACATGTCAAGTAATTGTCGACAATGACAAGTCGATTAATTGTTGTCAAAGACAAATCACTTTATTGTTGACAAAGACAAGACAATAAATTATTGACAATGACAAGAGACCGGAAAATGCTTGTTTCATGAACGAGACATTGTATGCAAAGAAATATTTCCGTTCATTGTCCACTTATTGTTGTCTATATGTAACAATACAGATTCCTGTATCAGTGATATGACGATATCACTGATTGTATCCCTAACTCATAAAATTTATAATATCTTTTTTCTGGAATGTTTGTATAAACGGTATAATTTCAGAGAAATATCTCCCAACTAAATGGTTCAATACTAATATGTTTCGTTTTACAAATCATTGATACAGGAGTCTGTATTGTTACATAGACAGCAATGATTGAACAAAGGACAGAACCTTTCAATTTGTCAACGTGTGTACACACATGTTTATCTAATAACCAACGTACTACAACAAACAATTATCTTCTGAATATTTATTATTAGTATGTATTTTATATATAGTATTAAAATAGGTTTTATTGGTACCGATATTACACAAACATTACATAAAACTCAAGATTAATGCTCTCTGAGTACTATACATAAAACATAATAAAATGTAATGACTACAAATAAACGTTATAAAAATGTTTACATTCATCAAGTACATTACAAGTAAACTCACAATGCAAATCATGCTCTAAATGGTGAAAATCGTCCTCTAGAAAACATTAGAACATCAAAAAAGAAAGCCATAGTTCGCATAAAATAACATTCCATGTTTGTGTAAACATAAAAATATACCAATTCATTACATAAGACAATAGTGAAAATAAAAGTTGTATAGTTCATATTTACCAAATAAGAGTGGTAGATAAACCACACTCTCAGTCCATCATGCTTGTAATGGTTGAATGCATTTTCATTACACCAATAGGACATTTATACAAATACATTCAAATTACGTTTTAATGGCATCCTAAGCATCCCCTGTTGCGAATCAGTTCATTGTATTGTTGACAGACACATGCGTTTGTTTTTTGTACGAACTATAGTAAATATGTAAACATAATGAAAAATAATGTAATTTACAACAGGGAACCCTTCGTTTTCGGGGTTAGGCGGTTTCCTGCTAGTAATTCCTGATCAAGCAACAAATTTAAAAATACAATTTTAACAAAGAATTAAAGTCCATTCATCAAATCATCAACGGCATGGTCTAAATATCTACATAAGGGTAAAATATATCAATGATTTTTCAGTAAAAACAAATATCATTCGGAACTATCTCGTCGATCATCTACGAAGATATACCTCGAAAATCAGACGTAGTAGGAATAACCAGGTATTAGGTCCCGTGACTGTCATTTTCATGTCATCATTTAGTAATGACATTGTTAAACGCTTTATAACATCATATCATATGTACAATGTCGCACATGTCGTACTTCTGTGTAGTTCAGACTATATTACCACAGAAACTAAATTCCTAGATCTACTTTTTCACCTTATGATAACCGAGGTTTATCAGCGTAGAAGATCGCAAAGGTTGTTCCGAATGACCCAAATATCTAAGAAAAAAGACAATAACAATTTATCTAAAAGTATATAACAAACCACGTAATATAAGAACTAGGCCAAGTCCACTTGGATACAGAATAGAATATAAACAATATAAACATTGCACAAGAATGATTAAAAGCAGTATAAACGTTAAATATTACTACTGTAAGTATAGTACATTCAGTGTACTAGGCAAACTAATTGGTAAAATAATGTCTTATAAAATAATGTCAACAAAAACTTTATTAATTTTGGTAATTATAAAATCTAATATGAGTTTTACAATAAACAATTTAACGATCGTAGAAAATTATGAATTGAACGAGAAGATGGAACAGTGATATCGTCCATACCGATCCGCTACTTTCCAAAAAAGTGAAATTCTTGTTCCTGTATGTTGAATTTTCTGTTCCTTAAGAAATTGAATTATTACAATAGGGATTATAACATCTTTTCATGAGTTAGCTACTACTGTACATATAATTGCTGGTAATGTGTTTATTTCTGGCAAAATTACGGAAAACTAAATTTAAAGTCTATATTCCTATCACTACTGTATGAAGCAGGTAAGCCTAGGAAGAAATTGCTTACATATATCTAGATGGTTAAGCGGAAGTATAAGGTTAGTATAAGTATGTACACTATAAGAATATATCAATGAGTCAAAAATGCGTCCTAGTGCTTAAAAATGATATACACATTAATTGACGTTGACGTCCAAAAAAAAGTACGTTATAACAAATCAAAGCAGATGTACTTATGCAACAATATACTACATACTTAACTATTCAGTACTCCTCAATGCAAAGATAACTTAGTAATCTAAGTACTAAACATAGGTTTGATAGAATCACTTGATGACAATGTAAAGATTGAAACAAATGAACAACAAACAAAGTTTTCAAAATATCTATCGTTGATTGATTGAATACATTGTTTTACAATAGTTATATGTAGTATGTTTGTTTGTTTGTTTGGGTTTTACGGCGCACCAACACAGAAAGGTCACATCGCGCCGAAAGCTGTTAATGATACTAATAATTCAAACTATATTTATGATGTAAAAATCTATATCTTATTATAAACATTTATTTCTTTCAAAAAGTTAAGTATAGCATATGATGGTACAGATTCAAAAAGATCTCTAAGTGAGTTTACTTTAAAATGTTTGTCACGAATGTATTGAAGATCCTGACAGTCGAGGAGAACGTGTTTTACATTGAAATGCTCGTCACATGGTATACATTTAGGTGCTTCTTCTCTTTTGAGAAGGTATGAATGTGTTAATCTAGTATGACCAATTCTACATCGCGAAATTACTATTTGATCTCTGCGATTAGAATATATAATTGACGGAGATGAATTAAGGGTTGGTTTTATGTCATGTAATTTATTAAAAATTGCATTGTTCCACAACGTTTGCCATTTTGATTTAATTAACGTGTTTATTTAACATTTGAAGTCACTACTTGGCTATTTGATATCCACTGGTTGAAGGTTTAAAGATTCTTTGGCCAGAATATCAACTTTTTCATTTCCTTGTATACCAATATGGCTTGGTATCCAGCAGAGGTGTACTGTTTTAGATTTTAAAATTTCATGCAATTTCAATTCGATACTTTTAATAAGAATATTGTCTGAATTACGATTTTTTATGGCCAATAATACAGATAGAGAATCTGAAAAAATGATAAAATTACTATTAATACTATTTGATATGTATGATAAAGCAAGATCTATTGCTTTGACTTATATGTAGTATGTGTATCATATAACATATATAAACAATATAATACAACACTATAAGTTGTAGTAGGCATAATCAGTATTAAAACTATATATGAACTTATATTACTTTGGTGTTCTGAATAACTAAATATAACAAGAAAAAGTATTGACAAAAGCTCACATAACGAAATTATAAAAGTATCTGTTTAGTAATGGGCTCTTTCATTACACATTATTAAAATGATGATGAAAAATATATGCCCAGTGCCCTCCAAACGTCCTTGAACAAAAACATGTTTCAAGATACATTGTTTCGAGATTACTAATACCACAGGATAGAGTAATCTGAAATAATTCCCAAATAAACTTAATTAGTTCATTACACAATGATTTACTGTGAATTACACGAATAAGCATTAGTTTTAGTAAAAATACCTGTTGTTGCAATAACAGTTTCTTCAAAATTTCAATTGTTCAAGAGCTATAGGCGGGCACAGTAAAAATATTCAAGTTTGTTAATATATATAACTCTTCTTTATTTACATGTTTGAATGAATAAAGACACTATACAGGCTATGAGTAAAATAGAAAGATTTCCGATTAACATGAACAATTTTTCAACTAAAAACAAAATCTAAAATAAATTTGCAAAATTCCTGCATATACAAATACATGTTCATGACATAATACAATTCAGTCTCAATTTCTCTGACTTAGAGTCATGGCGGTTCACTAACAAAATATTCCATTGCGCCGATATTCCGTAATATAAAAATGTTGATATTTTTTACTCTCTGGATAAAACATTGTATTTGTACTAAATTTGTTCGTTATATCACCATGCGTTTTTTTAGAAATCATAGAGTCTTATTTTACGGAAGGATGTTTCCGTTTAGTTTCGTGTGCTTGATGTCGGCGATAAACGGGGTCATATATGTTTGTTAAAGTTTTCATAATTTTTACTCACACCAAGAGATGACTTGGATATTATTTATCAAAACACCATCAAAATGTAATGGAAATTAAATAATCAAGATTAACTTTAATCCAAGTTTTATATAAATGGCGACTTACATTACATCTCGCCGCTTGGAATCATACTATGATATACCCCGGTAATCTAACTACAGGCGAATAATAGCACACATAACTGGCTGGTGACAGTGAATTCTACATTTTATTTGTTTAATTGAAATACTTGAACCTTATTTTCTCCACCAAATCCAACAATTAAACAACATTTCTTTCTATTATATAACAATGACTCTGGACGAGATGACAAACATGTACTAAAAATAAGCACACGAAAATTCTTACCTGCCGTATCATATACAGCAATATTTCTAGACTCAGATTCTAACACCATTAAATTATCATCTATTGTAACTGTTATAGCATATGCATCATTCCTTATTTGAAGGGAACACAATATTTCACCATCTGGATCTAATACCCAAACAGTACTACCATTAACAAGATAAACTCTTGTTTTTTCCTCGTTAGTGGTCATGATGCGATTATCATGGATAAAGGGACGTAATAAATTCTGTATTCGTTTTACCAACGATCCTGATAATGAATATATATATATACCATCATTACAACTAAACCAAAACTGATCTTTACAATATATCATACAAACGGGATACTTTACTTCTTCTAAAGCTACGGATTTCTCGTGCACAATCTTGTCCTTTATTGTTAAGTAAATTAATTCCCCCGACATATCTAAAACCACCGCTTGTGATGAGGACACAGATACTACACTAAAAGGTTCCTCGTCGAACTGGTAAAAATCTTTGACGTTGAATTTATCATCCAGTCTCTTCAGCTTACTGTTGAAAAAGTCTAGTAATATAACAGTACCATCAGACATCTGACACATACCATTTATGACACATTCATTTTCATCAGAATCTACTCTTACGATAACATCTTTGGCAGGATGTACTTGATAGATCTGATTGATTGATAGCTGTTAAATAATATATACATGTATAGTTCAGTAAAGTATTGAAGTATTGAAACTGTTACTTTTATAGTACATGTATTACAGTCTAAATTGAAAAAAACGAATACTTGGGTGCATTTATTTCGGTTTGGTATAAAAACCGATCTGGGCCGAATCACGGATTTTTTATTCACATGTGTTGTTTTATCAATCGGAAGAAAAAGACTATACAATTATGTGTGCATTATTATCGATAAAGGTTAAACACATATTAATTTTATAATCACAGCAAACACCGGTCACCAAATGTATTAATTTTATCCTTTATTAGAATACAATCTCATATACAAACAAATGAAAGTGTCATCATAAATATGATTATCAGCATCTATTGATCTGTTGAAAAAACCTGACACTTGTAAACAATTTGTAATAATCCCTTAATTAATACGTTGTTTGCTCTTGATAAAGTGATTTAAGTTATCAGTACAATAATACGATACAAATTCTTTTATTTTCTCATTTCATATAGACATGAATAAATGAGGTACATAAATAGATATAAATATTTTTACGAGGCACATGATATGGATAGAAGTACATATATAATTCAACCATGTTACATAATTATAAAGTATAAGTAAGTGAAATCAAATAGGGTACCATTCTCATTCCCAGAGACTATCAAGACTCTCAATACTGGATCGAGAGTCTCGATAATCTCGGGGTACGAGAATATTAGGGTGGCAATCAGGAACTATTTTTTAAGTTATGTATATATATATATATATATATATATATATATATATATATATATATATATATATGGGGAAGAAAGATGACGAAAAACCAACGAATTATCTTTCGGAAACACTGGATCCAGTACGGATTCAAGAACATAAATATAATAAGATAGATTTGAGAAAGAAAAAGTTCAAACAGTGTTAGGAAAATATAATAAATTTGCCCGAGCGCTTTCGACAACGATGTGTCTTCTTCAGGGGCTAACAAAGAATGAAAATACCGTGTTGAAATCATTGAAGCACGTACATGTATATATAGTTTTATGATGTGTAGTCAATCTACTGTGTACATAGAAATAAAATTAAATTTAAGGTAGACCGGCTATTGTGACGTTATGAATTTACATTGGAAATTTAAGTATCATTTTTGTTAATTCCATGTGGATAAAGAGTATTTAATCTGCGGATCCAGTATGTTTCTCGCATTTTACGTTGTTCATCGGTCCACTTATCGTTGGCTTCAATGCAACAAAGTACGATGTTATTAAATGAATGATTCGCCTCATTAAAATGTGCAGCAACCGGAGACCTATTGAACTTCCTGGTATTCCAGTCCGATCTATGCAAGTTCATTCGTCTGTTAAGTGCCATGGACGTTTCGCCAACATATTGTTTGTTGCAAACGTTGCACGTCATCAGATAAACTGCATTGGGTGTTTTGCACGTGTGGCGTCCTTTTATGGTGGAGATGGCCCCAGATCTTGATTTAAAAGTCTGTGTTGTGGGCATCGATTTGCATGTTTGGCAACGTGGTTTATTGCACGGCATGGACTCCCCTTTTAGACTATCCTGTATGGGTGTGACCTTTGCCCTAACAAGGATGTCTTTGAGACTTTTAGGACGTCTGAATGCTACCATTGGTTTCTCAGGGAAAATACGGTTAAGCTTTGTATTTGATTCAATAATTTGCCAGTGTTTAGTTATGATGTCTTGTATTTTAGGTAGATCTGGGTGGTATGTTACTACAAATGGTATTCGGGATTGTGTTACTTTAGGTTTGTATTTTAAGAGTTCATCTCTGTGTATGTTACTTACTTTGGCAATTGCCTTGTCTACATTGTCGCTTTTGTAGCCTCGGTGACAGAGATGAGAAGACAGTTCGTTCATGCGCATCTCGTAGTCAGCCTCTTGAGAACATATCCTTCTTATTCTCAAGGCAAGACTGTACGGAATGTTTTTGCAACAGTGACGTGGGTGGCAACTTGTTGGAAGCAGATACTGGTGGCTGTCTGTTGGTTTTGAATACAGATCTGTAACCAACTGGTTCCCCTCAATACGAGACACAGTGTCCAAGAAAACGTGATTTTCATTTGAGACTTCACTTGTAAATTTAATGCTTTTGTGAAATGAGTTTGCTTTGTGTAAGAAATCTTGTAGGTTTTGGTGACCATGGCGCCATTGCATGTCAATGTCGTCAATGAAGCGTAGCCATATGTGAGGCTTAAGAGGGACTGACATGAGTAGCTGTCTTTCTAAATGACCCATAAAGATGTTGGCATATGATGGAGCCATTTTTGTACCCATGGCTGTACCTTGTACTTGAAGGTAGTGGCCTCCATTGAATTCAAAATTGTTGCATTTGAGTACAAGGGTTAAGAGATCCACTAGAGATTCGGTTGGCGGATCCATCGTATCTCTAGTGTCCCAAGCATCTCTGCATGCCGTTATGCCATCTTCGTGTGGTATGTTGGTGTATAAAGAAACCACATCGAGTGAGACCAGCAATGTCTCATCGGATATGTCGCTTGAAGACAACTTAGTAAGATAGTCGGTGGTATCTTGGACATACGATGGTAATCTAGAGACAAGTGGTTTAAGGTGGAGGTCAATGAACTCTGAGATCCGTTCTGTGGGATGACCGTTAGCGGAGACAATTGGGCGTCCAGGGTTACCAGGTTTATGAATTTTGGGGAGGAGATAAAAACGACCAGCTCTTGGATTAGTGACAATAAGATAGTTGAGGTTGTCTTCACTGATTTCCTTTGAGGTGAGCATGTCAGTAAGTTTGTCCTTTACAAGTCTCTGGTGGTCTGACGTTGGATCCTTATCGAGTCGTTTGTAATATGTTGTATCATCTAGCTGGCGGTTGGCTTCAGATAGATAATGATCTTTATCCATCACAACGACAGCCGATCCTTTATCAGCAGGTTTAATGATGATGTTAGGGTTGTTTTGTAAAGAGCGAAGTGCTTCGCGTTCATGTTTACTGAGGTTATGATTTGCTTTGGTTTGGGGATTCTGTGTTGAGACATCTTGTTCAACATTGTGAATAAATGTTTCAAGGGCCACAGCTTGTTTCGGTGGTTCCCATGAACTTTTTTCTTTGAACTTAGGGTACTTCTCTTGGTTTTGTGTAAGATCGCCATTGACTTGGTGAACATCGACACTGTATTGCTGGCAAGCTAGGGGTGTTGTGTCGACCGACTCTAATGTAGATTCATTATGAAGATTTAAGGGAGAAGCGCTATTGTCGTATAACGGCTCTGCCTTTGCAAAATGTGTCTTTAGTCTCAGTCTTCTGTTAAAGGACTTGTTATCAGAAATAAGTCGACCTCGGTCGACGTGAGGGGGCTTAGGACAGAAATTGAGACCTTTGGACAGTAGAGTATGTTCATGTTGAGTTAGTTCGGTGCTAGATAGGTTAACAACCACGTTTGTTACGGTGTTGCAGACTTTTTGTTTTAATGTACGTTTAAAGCGACGAGTGGAACGTTTGGGTTTCATTTCGTGAGTGGTTTGTTTAGAGTTGGTATATGTTGAACATTTAAGATCTGGTATTGTTTGAAGTTTTTTTAGTTTGTTTGACTTCCGTTCAGAATACAATTTTGTAACAGAAGATCGGTGGGTTTCAACCTCTGTGAGCAGATCTTTGAACGTTGTTGCATCCAAAGTATTTTTTGTTTCTGATGTAACAGTATTGTATAAATTTGTGAGATCTTTTGATCGAGATGAGTACATATTATATATACATGTACGTGCTTCAATGATTTCAACACGGTATTTTCATTCTTTGTTAGCCCCTGAAGAAGACACATCGTTGTCGAAAGCGCTCGGGCAAATTTATTATATTTTCCTAACACTGTTTGAACTTTTTCTTTCTCAAATCTATATATATATATATATATATATATATATATATATATATATATATATATATATATATACATAACTTAAAAAATTTAAGGGCACCGGAGAGTCATAGTAATATAATGGTACATGGAAATACATGAAATACAAAGTGGTACATTATGTTGTACAATTATTGAGTTTTATCTGCTTTAACTAATGATGTTATACATACAAGCAGTTTGTTATCATAAGGATGACACAATAATCTTGAGGCGTTTACACACATTGTTAAGCTGTTGGGTTGATAAATTATTGAATAATTGATTCAATTTGTACGTATTTGGACGTCTTATGAAATACGATTTCAGAAGTTGTTTTCTATCGTTTATAATTAAAGTGATAGTGATATTCATCACAAAGTAAATTGCAGGTACTACATATACGTTGGTTATAAGGCAAACCATACCAACTGCCTGTTTCAATGGGTAGTTTATAGTTGCGTGTTCTTAATTTTATTATGTAGGGTAGAAGAGTTTTAGGTATTTTGTACAGATATTTTTCAAAGCCAAAAGAAAATTAAATTACTTTGTAAAAATGACAACTATTTGCGTTATCAATACTTAAAAAAGCATTCATTTATAAACAAATCCCCCAGCTTTTGTTTTATAGCTAGTTTTAACCATTTGTTGTTATTTACAGACTGGGTATTTCTAATATCTGGGAAACCACATTTATTGATGATGGATTTTACCTTGTAAATCCAAGGAAAATTCTTTTTTTGTGTAGTTACGTTTAAGTTACGAAATATTATACTATAAATAATAGAGGATAACTTTGAAGAAACAGGATTTTGATTTGTTACAATTTAGTCCAAAAAGAGATAAACTTTACTTCAATGTCCAATCCCAAAGGGGTTTTACCAGTTTCTCCATAAACGATACAATTAGGAGTAGATCTTTTAAATTTTTATACATATTTTTAAAAACTTCAAGTGGATAGTTTCAATTACCTTGTTGTTACTGAATTCCCAGATTTCATGCTCCACACAGAAGTATAGGTTTTACTGTTTTGTTAAACAGATCAATCTGTAAATCTATTAGTAATCCCAATCGATTTGCATTACGTAATAAACTGTACATAGCTCTAGTAGCTTGATTTGCAATTTGTTTTTTACAAAAGGTAAAAGAACCATTTTTGCTAAAGTAAATGCCTAATTATTTGTATTCGCTTACAATATCCAAGTATTCTTGGATGAAAATGAATCGACATTTATTAAGTCTGGCTTTGGAAAAAATAACTATTTTCGATTTTGAAACATTGACGGTTAGCATTCATCTGTCACAGTAGTTTGAGTATATATCTAACGCAGACTGGAGGCCCGACTCCGAGTCTGATAATATCCCTGTATCGTCTGCATATAGTAAAATAAATAATTTAAGATAATTAGTTAGTTCGGTATCGTATCTGTGGTCTAGTATGTTTATTGCATCGGTAAAGTTATGTTGGTTAAAGAACTCTTCTAAATCGTTTAGATATAATGAGAATAACAATGGGGACAGGTTTTCGCCTGTCTGACCCCTATATTAGATTGAAAAAAATTTGAGAGTTTGGAATTTACGGATACACATGATTTAATACTTTGGTATATACTTTTAATAACGTTCAAGCATAAGCCACAGGCCATTTCTCCAGACGGTGTAAAACGCTTGTTTAAGATCTATGAAAGCACAATAAAGTTATTTAATAATTGGATTAGATGCTGCAAAATAAACATATTGTGTGTAGTTGAATATCCCTTCCTGAAACCCACTTGAGTGTTTTTAATTAAATCATTGGATTCTACATAATTTGTTAGTCGTTTATTAATTATATATGTAAACAGTTTCCCAGGGCAACTTAGTAAGGTAATATGCCTATAATTTTCTGGTTGTGCGGGATCGCCCTTATTTTTGTATATTGGGTTAATGATTCCTATTGTCCATGATTCCGGTATGATACCGGTACAAAATACTAAATTGAACAATTTTAGATATACATGTTTCATTAGAAAGTATGTACTTTTTATATGTTTGTTGACAATATTATCATAGCCACAGGCTTTGTTATTATTTAATGATTTTACTGCGGATTCAATTTCCCTTTCAGTTATATTGCTGTTAATAAGTTTGTTAGGAGAATCAGTATGGGTAGGCATTGTATCCGTATCTGTTTCAATAAAAGTATCATTAATGTCTCTAAAAAATGTGTAAAGGTCATCTAAATTTGCGTCACATTGTTTTGAGTTATTTCCGCATAATATTTTCTAATATTTACTCGGATCACTATGTTTTAAGATTTGTTTTTTTTTAATTGTCTTCGATTTACTTTTATTGTTGTACTTATTTAATGTTCGTTTATAAATCTTACTTGTTTGCTTTAAATGTTCTTTATTTATATCATTTTTCTGATTTTTATTATATTCAATATCCATTTAGAATACAATAAGAAACCATTCATCCGTGTCTTATTCTTGACGAATTTTTTGAGAAAAAATCAATTACCAGAAAATTAAAATTAACTATTATATAAAAAGGAATGCTACCAGCTGAGTTGACAACCAGCCTAAAATTACTTTCCTATTTGCTCATCATTAATGTGATATGTGACAAATTCTTTTATAAGTAAACTCAGGGTCACAACCAAGTAATTGATTTCTTGTAAGCATCACATCAAATACCCGATTTCCGGAAACGATAACAGATTAAACTACGCCGACACAGACGAGACGCGCACGACGTATTGATATCATCTCTTATGAAATTCAGATTTTTCCGAATACAGTATCCAGATGAATACAATAAAACTTTACTATCTGAAGGGAGTAAAATTTCAGAGAATTCAGTATTGTTAAACAAAACACATGTCACCTTAAAACATTTGAGGTATCCCAAGGGGCCAATATGCTTGTTGAACAACTAAAAATACCGTATTGAACCTCAATTTTAGTGATTTTGAAAGATAAATTTTAGTTCCACGGCAAACAGACCGAGTTAATAACTATCATCAAATAGAACAGATCATTTTATTAGCAAAACACTTTGGTGTTCGTCGCAATTACAATAATTTGGCGGTACACCCATATACATGTTTAAATACATATGAACAAAAGACGAGTGATAATAATTATGTTCATGAGATATGGGTCTGAATTATCAGACCACGCAATAATCAATTGAAATTGCGTTGAAATATATATTTCTAAAAAAGGCAAATATTACACATCGTTAGAAGGAAAAATAAATAATTTTATTAAATGCATTTTTTAACAAAAAGCTTTCCCTTTACAATGCTATTGTTTAAGAAAGAAAATCAGTGTCGGGTTTTTTAGATCTTCAAAGTTCAATTTTGATTTTTGTTGAGAAAACGGTTCATTGTTTGTTAAAAGTAACTTAGTTGATATAAACAATCTAAGATAAGATGCACCTATTTTCGGTTATTTGTCACACATTGTTAATGTTTGAGTAATTCATGCATCTAAGTGTAATCATAACACAAGTTTTGTTTTTATTGTTTACGTACTATTTTTGTTTGTTGCAATCATTACCTAGTTTGTCTTGTTTGTACGAAAATAAATTATATATTCTCAACAACAAAAAACAGTGTCGTAGACCGCAAGTAATTAAGTTTATTTTCTTTAATTTTCGGATTGTTTTAATTGCACTGTACACAATTTATTATTTTTTTGCGTGTGCATTTATCAAACTGTTGAATTAAGACATTTAACATCCATTACCATTTGTATATACTATCAAGCAGTTTATTTATTACTATTATGATTTAATTATGCTACACATACATTGTTAAAAATATCGTAGGCCCTTTACACCTTCAAGAGGAAGTTATCATTGCAGATATTTACAGTTTGTATGCCCTAAGAGTAACCTCCCTTTTCCTCCTTTTTGAAGAGTTTCAAGAACAATAAACAAAATGCTCAATTCCTTGGGAAGGTAAGCCATGCAGACTTATTTGAATATTCTGAAACATTCTCCACAAAATATGACTTTTCACTCTAAAAACGATGTTAAGAGCTAAGGGAACTTGTTGAAAATACAAAATTGTGTAAACTAGTACCAAAAATTGAGATGCGTGAAAACTAGTTTATTCTACTTTAATATTTCAAATGTAAAATCATTGCATCCAATGAGTCTGGGTCTAGACTTGATCTTTCTGCTGTCGGGATATCTTCTGAGGTTGAAAATAACCGTTCAGAACATTTGTTGATGTTTGGCTCAGTTAGATTTATTTCTTAATACTTAACCCGTGGACCATAATATCATTGTACATACTAATATTTTGAGACTGATGTAACAATTTTGTAACACAATTAAGACAAAAACAAATTTGTAAAGTAAATATGAAGTAAATACATTGTCTGTATATGCCACTATTCACAACAAGGCGAATTTGGAGAGTGAATAAAAATGATTTCATAGACCTGACGTCTTAATATGACGTTGCCTTGCGCCACGTTTTCATACCTAGTGTCTTATAAATTGAAGCAAAACATTTAGTTTTTAATCAACCGTCTAAAAAATTAGCATACTTACTCACAACACATACATTTAATGGCAGTTAAAAGTTGGAGCTAAAGTTGCGCGTACTTTTTTCGCATCAAACAGAGTCCACGATTTACTGGGACACCCCTCGTATATCTTTGGCAATGCTTTTCCTATGAAAATGTGCAAAAATGTGCTCGCGAAAAGTGGTTAAAAGGGGAGATAACTCTTTACGGCTTGTGATGAATGAAAAACATGGATGTTTTCATGGTAGGAACTTTCGATCGAATTTTACTTGTTTTCTTAAACTGATCATTCTGTGCGTAAAAGGTAGATCTTTCAGCCTATATATGGTTTGGGATATCTAACTCCCCTGGGTCATACTGTAATTTGACATTGAAAATGAGACTTTTTATATACATGAACTAAAAATTCGCACTTTCATATTTTATAATCTGTAAACTATAATCTTATTTAACCTGCTCTCTTATACCTTACCATTTGTAAGATGCTCTTTATTGTAAAGGTATACTTTTAATCACTTTATTTCACGGCGTCTCAACGCCGTGATATTGTGGTGGGTAGATTTTGATAGCAATGGGCAAAAGTCACGTGACATAAATCCTTTCGATTTCCAATGCCGACAAATTTATTGTTTTTAATGCAGTCATAGTACAGCCCATTTCCGTTAGAAGTTACATAGAAAAAGCATTTTGAGGAGAACCATATAAACAATATTTCTATCAACAATGCAACACACGAAAAATCAGCGTTTAATATCAACCCATTTCCGCAAATCCTTTCGACTAACGTGAAAAGGGGTAGGTATAATTTGCGGACTAACCGGACCAGTTTAGTATACGGATACAGTTTAACAAATATGCGTATCATAATGTGTGTATAGTAGATATATAAATGAGATTTGCCAATATATCATTTGAAAAGATAAGATTGATAGAGTTTTCGGAAATTACTCAAATGTAAATATATAAATACCGATATCGAAATTATATTTTAGAAATAAGTTTGCAGTTTTTTATAAAAAGAATCGTCGATTGCTTCATTACATATTGTAGTAAATATTATATATTTCATCTGTTTGAGCTTTTGTCACTTGAAAACAAATTTGATAGGATTCAAATGTAATATTTTAATAATATACCTCTTTGTCATTTTAGCGGACTGTATAAATAAAGAAGCCAAATCGTGTAACATTGACTTTTAATTCTTACTTTTACTGAGTTCTATTGACGATCTTTTCAAACTATGATTAAGTGTAGCAAACCAGTTAATTTTAAGAGCGTAAGAGTTATGGACCTGTGGTGCTTTTCACAAAAATTCTTACGAAAAAAATCTTCGTAAGTCAAAAGCAAAAAACATCAATAATTAACTCATTTTTTGGCTAATCAATTCTAAATATAATACAAATTGTGTAGAACTGTGTATACACTTTGAATATCACATCATGATTATGCTTATTAACCCACTGACTTTGAAAAGCTGATTATATGAAACTGACTTACGAAGATTTTTTTCGTAAGAATTTTTGTGAAAAGCACCGCAGGTTATAGATCGAGCAGATGTAAGATTATTTTTGCGGACTTTTTAATTATGAAGAGTTTCGTACTATATTGACGGACTATTGACCTGAGGTATCACTGCAGCGGACCAGATAATTTTAAGAGAGTTAGAATGACGGACATTTACACCTAGGTGAAAAGCTCGCCAGTTTTCAATTTGTTCGAATGGATTATGTTTTCTCGTGTCCGAGTAAATTTTTTCACGAGTGAAAATGTCCTTTGAACCATATATTTCTAATTTTCTATATTTGCTGGCATGTTATTTTTTTTAATATGATTTCTATTAAAAAAAGCTTGCCTTTTGTATTTAGGCGCATCTTTTCGGAATTGAGATACATTTTAAATCCTTTCGTGTATCCGGCAACAATATTCTTCCGTATCAAGTAAAGGTATGACTAGTCTCCAATGCACCGGTTCTAAAGATTCACTCGTTGACTTTTACCTCTGCTAAAATACTACGTGCAAACTGATATTTCTATTTTTAGGCAGAGACATTTAAATTGCATGACAAGTGTCAAGATTTAAGCAATTTGTAGTCACCACCGGTTGCATAAGCCAATCAAAACGATGCATTTGAGGTCACATTATGAAAAAAATGGACGTCGAAATGTCAAATTAGGGGTGCGTAAATGAGCTCGTCGAAGCCATGTTTTGTTGGGTTACTTGCTTGAATTATTTACCGAAAATACCTATGTCAATATATAAACGTGTGCCACTTAATTGACAGTTGCTATATAAGACCAAGAAAAAATGCTAAACTATATGTAACATGTTTTATTCTTTCTAAAACTCGCATTTGTTGAAAAATTGCAAACCTAACTTCTCTACTTCGGGGCGAATCTAAATCAATGGTTTTACATAGGGCGCGCTAATTCCTGGTATTCTATAAATATACTCACTGGTTATACATATCTTTACCAGCCCCGTGTTCAGTAACTTCTGTTAGCTAACGTTAACAATGCGGCAGAACTCAACCCGAAGCCAACTCAACCTGTGCAATACTCAACACTAAGTTGGGACAACTCAATCCGTTAGTATGATATTGAGTTGTCTCGGGTTGAGCTGTCAATTTGTTAAGTTGTTCCGATTCTACCGTTACGGAATGTTCAAGATAACTGAACACGCTCCTGGGCACGCTCATTATTGTATTCTAAAATAAATATACTTGAGACGGTATAAGACGCTAGCCCATACTGCTTGAATGTTTTCAATCTATGTAGTATACACGGCTAAACGGCGGTTCAAGCATTTTTGGAAATGCTTCAACACGTTTTAAAGCAGCGAATGAATGTAATGTGTTCACTGAGCTGCGAGGGGAGCGTAAGGAATTACCTAGTACATGGGCTTCCCCCAAGTATACGATATATATCGAATACTGGTATTGTAGGTTCGATAGATATATCGGATCGATCGTTTCTGTATCTAACACAAATAGATCAATGACAGTTATGCTTTTGTATTATTCAAAATCCTGGCCTGCAAGTCGGTTGATATCTGTTACTCACTGTTGCTGCCAAAATTATATGTCAGGATCTTTTAACTTTTTCTTTATTTATCACTTTCCGACGTGCACTTAATCATGGCTGTAACACTCGAGAGAGGGATTGGCAGTATAAAGAGATAAAATATTTGGTATAGCAAATCAACATCCTACTGCTTCTGGACAGTTCTGTATGGGCTTATCTTGTGGACGAACTTTCTAATGATTATTATGACACATCTTTACGTCTTAAACTGGTTACGTCATGTTTTGTTCTCTGGAAGTAGCTGTTGCGGTTAAAAGGCCTCTTTTTATGTACTTTGTTTTTTATTGAGCCCGGAGACCAACGATCGCCCCTTATTATGCAGATCACTTTTGGGAACCAATAGTCACACGGATTGGTAAGAACAGATCCGCAATGTAAGGAGCACTTGACTGAACAGAAGCGATAAGTCATGTAAATAGTTTCTGTTCTGAAAGACTATGTTTTCCCTTTTGCCGATCTTTTTAAGCGTCATGCAAATATGAATTACTGGAAATAAATCCAACTGAAACCAAACATCCTGTCGGCATAAAGATGGTGTCTAGATCCAGATCATTCTCGTACTCGAAGGTTATCAAGATTCTCGATCTAACTAACATCGAGAATCTTACTAGGCTCTTGGAACGAGAATCACGGTTAGATTTGAACACGAAAACGTTTTATAACAAGCTACCTTTTTATTACTGAAAAACCTTAACGTGACAATTCAATATAATGCTTTTTAGAGTTACCTTTAGATTATACTTAATAATTCTTAATTGGTTTGCCGTGACTATCCCTTTGCTGCATTTTGCAGCAATTTTTTACTTGTTTATAATTGTGTTTTATATTTGTACTGTTCAATCTAACCACATTGTTGGTAGTTAATGATATGACGATTTCACACATACTTAGTCCAGTTAAATTCTACAAGGACAAAACATACAAATTCATTTTAGATTGTATTAAAATAAAAACTTACATCACTCTTGAGATAAGATATCTCATCATCTTGTTTACCTTTTCCTTGTTTCAAATCATCGATTTCTTTCACCATCTGCAATTTTTCCAATTATATTTTGATAATTATTATCAACACGTGTAACATTCAAATAAGTCCAAATTATAATGAACGGAAAGTTTATTTTTCAATTTGGGTTTTACGTTTAAAAACCATTTTAAAACGACACGTGAGCCTGTTCACCTACTCAAATTATAAATCACGTAACTAATTATTTACTTACCACTTATATCAAAACGATAATTTATAAATAGGTAAATACTTAGGTAAATAGTTAATAAAAAATGAGCGTGTTCATCATGTGATAATTTAGTTTAATTGTTTTATATGAGTGATAAGGGATTAACTAGTCACGTGTCTAGCTGACATTACAATTAACTACATAATAAAGTTACCTTGTGGCATAAATATGCTACCAGATGACATTTAATTAATACCTATCAATCAGTTTGTTGTTAGTTCAGAGTATGGCTTTATGTTTCAATTATACCCAGTCCAATATAATTGTATTAGGACAAAACAATACACATTTATTTTAATTGTTTTAAAATTAAAACGTACTGTACTCTTAAGAGAACATATCTCTTCGTCTTGTTTATCTTTTTCTTGTTTCAAATCACTGATTTCTTTCTCCATCTACAATTTGTGCAAATATTTATTTTAATAACTATATTATTTTAATTGTGTTGGCCTTAAACATCATCAAACATAATTTAAATTGAAAATGCAATACGCCTAAAAACCATTTTAGAACGACACGTTATCCCGTTCCTTTATCCAATTTACAAGTAACATAAATTAAACACTTACCATTTGAATTGAAACGATAACTAGTATGGAGTAAAATACGTAGGTAAAAAGTTAATCAAATTATGAACTTGTTCGACAAGTGATTATTTAGCTACAAAATTAGATAACTACATGTACTTACCAGTTAACAATTTTATATAATTGATCAGTTAGTGACTAGTTACGTGACTATTTAACCATATAATAAACTACATAATAATGACGTTACCACGTAGCATACATATTCCATCAGAAAACATTCAATGTGTACCCACCAGAGTAAAACCGGGTAATATCGGACACCTTCGGTCTTGTTTGTTCCTGACTTGCATATTACTTGTGATTACTATATAATTAACGGCATTCAGGTTACTGCATTAATTGAACCGGTGACCAGCTACAAATTACTCATTTTCCACGACAGTAATGCATTAAAATGGTGTGTTTTACATTGAAATCAATGTCGTGTAGTATCAGACGGGTTAAGTGTAGTATCGGATATTCCTGAGGGCTTGTATCGGACACAAACCAGACCATCGGGGTTCATCAAACTGTTGTGTTTTTTTTAAATCATTACTCATACGACCATTAGATCTAATGGTACTAAGCAGTAACCTGAATGCCATGAATTATATAGTTATATAACCGATACGCAAGTTGAGAACAAACAATACCAAGAGTGTCTGATATTACCCGCTTTTACCTTACCGTACATTGAAAAGAGAGCGCCGTATGTTGCACCTCCAAAAATCCAATCAAAACCTTCGTTATAATAGTGCATGCAGTATTTTCATGAAGGCTTGGGTTAATGCTCTTTCGAATCAAATCGTTATTGTCTAAAACATTAAACATTTTTTGGAATTATGAGCAATTCAAACTTGTGTCGGGAGAACCCTGTATATCGGATATTACCCGGTATTTCAAGATATAACGATCGCAACTGTACTCAGTCCGGATAAATTGCATTAGTACAAATATACAAATAATATTGAGTAAAAACTTACTGTACTCTTGAGTGAAGATATGTTATTATCATGTTTACTTTTTTCTTGCTTCTGATCATTTATTATTTCCTCCATCTGAAATATGTTGTAATTACAATAATTTTCTGTTTTGCTGATAAATAATCAAATATGATTTAAACTGCTTACAAAGGACATATTGCATGACCGAAAAGTAGTTGATTAACAGCTAAATCCAGATTTAGCCTTTCCAGGAGGAGTGAGTGGGTTGACTGACCTCCGTTATATGACCTATACGGTATCGCTACGGCGTTAAACCCAACAAAAACAATCAAACAAACATTTTATCCATGCCGATTTAATGTCTTTATTGAAATTGTCGTTTATATTTAACTTTACAGTTATGATATTCATGAGTAAATTGAGAAATGTAAACCAATATGAATAACTGGCAAACTAGAAAAAATTACATTAAATGTATCCAGTTCAGTAAATTTTAATTAGGATACAAACTTACTGTTCTCTTCAGCAAAGCTATCTTAACATCTCGATTTTTTTTTTGCTTTACTTAAACTGTTCATTTTGTTCACCATTTACAATATTTATAGTGTATCGTAATTAGTTAAACAAAATGAATTAACAATTATATAAAAATATATATATATACAGTCACACACAAACGCACACACCATAACACCCCCGCAAGCACTCAAACACTCACACGTCCCCACACGTCCCCTACACTCACCCCATACCCCCTACCACACACATAAAACTAGGAAATAACGAATACAAAAGTACTCAATTAAATTGCTTAGGACAACAACTTTCTTTACTCTAAACAGGAGATATTTTTGTGTATTGTTTACGTATTCTTACGTCCAATTCTTGAAGATCTTCATTTATTCATAAGTTTGTAATCTTTACACATGGCTATTAAAATCAAACAGAATTTGAATTTATCACCAAGAAATACGATGTGGAAACAATCTTAAAGCCGGATTTTATACCTGATTTGGTAAATAGAGTTACCGCAAAATGATGTGATATTGTGATTTTCTAAAAATTATCGAGAAGAGTTATAGTTATTGCATCATTCTCTCATGGTATATTACCATATAATGTTTTAAAATATGATATTTTACTGAATAGAAGACATAAGACATAAATCAATTTATTTCAAAATTTACGAAGAGCAATACTTCATTACTATACAAGCAAAAGTTGCGGTTGTTTTATACTTTTGATACTCCTATGGCACGAATTTATTGAATGATGCAAAACCAATAGATAGCAAAGTAACAATGCAAGGAGTAATAATCTATAACTAAGCGGGGGAGAGTTATGTTTATTTCTTTATTCTATTATCACATGATATGTAATCATTGTATAATGTTTAATTACGATCTGACTGGAATTGACAGAGGTGTTAGTCATATAAAAAAAAACTTTAAATCAGTAATAGTTAAGGGCATATAATTCAAACATGATACCAGGTTGAGTTATGGCCTGAACATAATTCCGTTTATCACATGTTATGTCATCATTATATTTAAGGACACATGTCCTCATTTCTGAGAAAACTTACCTTTTCGTCAAGTGAGCGCAATTCAGTTTTCCGCTGTTCACATTCCTGAGATAAATTTGTGATCTGCAAACATTTAAAATAACACATTTGATACGTATATGCCCTTAAAGTACTTGCTAGGATTGTTGTCAAAATGTTACAAATATCATTTGGTAGATTTTGAAGTAGTGTAACGTTTTGCTTGATCATACATGTATTTTAGATAAATAAGCAACATGTTTGAAACAAAAACCCATGCTGTGCATGAAACTACACCCATCCATACATTTAACTGTGCGTAAAAACTGGTAGTTTTATCTAAATAATTAAAAATATTTAAAAAACTTTAAACAGTCCTATGGATTATTATAATACGTACAATTATTCATATTGTCAAATGATGCAATATTTGTTTGTCTTGAATTTCTTTCATGAATGTATACATACGTATAGCAAACGTGTATTTATTGTATCATTATATTGGTGTATAGCCCATCTATTTATCTCGCTAAAATATATTCAATCATCTTAGTATGATAATTACTTGACTCACAAAATCTATTTTAATTATGTAGGGCAGTTTTCAGGCGCTGACGAAAGTATGTGCTTAGTAGTTTGTTTACTGCTAAATCAAGAGATTTAGCCTTTCCAGGAGGAGTGAGTAGGTTGACTGACCGCCGTTATATGACCTATGCAATGTATGGCTACGGCGTTAAACCCAACAAATTAAACAAACAATCACATGTTGGTGCATTTGGATCACTGCTGGGCATGGAAATTATATGTTACCAATTGAAAATAAATATATTCTTAGAAATTGTGAGTTGGTCATAATCAGTTAGATAATACAAGGAAAACTTTTCCCGAGGTTAATTCAAATGTCAATCACTATGACAAATTTCAATAACGATACACTAAGGTGATTAATGAACACGTACATTTTCCTTGAATTCTTTTAAATTGACTTCGTATGCCTTATTCTTCTCAATTTCATATTGTAAGTCATCTTCTAATCTGTGAATCTTGAACTGAAACACGACATACATATAACCAGCATTTCATCATGTCTCGTACCAGTATGTACGTGGCCACGCAGTAGCTTTTACGTGCGCCCGCAATAACGTTTACGTGGCCACGAACTAGCTTTACGTGGCCACGCAGTAGCTTTTACGTGCGGACGCAATAACGTTTACGTGGCTACGCAAAAGCTTTACGTGCGCACGTTATAATTGACTAATGAGAGTTGTCGAAATTGGCGGCCAATTTGCATTGGACAATTATTATGCATAGCCCACGTGATAAATTGTCCGACCATATCCGGTAATTATCTATGTCTTTGGACATTATATATGTTTTGAAAATAACCGGTTCGAATGCATGCTTATTATTTACTAGCTATCCGATTTCATTCAACTTAATATATCTGAAAATTGCATTGTCACAACTTTTAAATGAACGTCGTTTAAATTTACAAAAATCTCTAAACCCTACTGTGTAAAAATCAAGTTGTAACTTTGAACAGAGATGTTATGCAAAAACCCTACATTGAACAAACGTATACGCGTTTAGATTTTAAATGATGTGACAAAAAATCCATATTGAATTGTTCTTGTGGTCTTTCGTAGACGAAGCCAGAGTCAGGTATTTCTAAATTAGTTGCCGTTCGTAATCATATCTGGATACTATGAGCCCGTACAGACCCCATATGCACATATTTTGACCATTCTATTTGTTTTATTGAGTTTATTTTGTAATTACCACTAATGACCCTATAGAAATGTATATAGGATCCATGCTATCAAGTCAGTGCTGTCAAGTGCAGATGTCGGACAAAATGGCGGCCGATAAGCCGCTTATCTTAGATAAGCCTCAGCGTATCAAATGCCGGACGCTGATTGGCTAATAGGAGTTGTCAATCAATTTCTGGCGTAAGGTCAATTGTGCGCAAGAATTATTTCATTACTACAAAAAGGCGTGGCCAATAAGAGGAGTCAAAGGTCAATTAATTTTAATTAAACAATATTATAAGTATACTATTAAACAATATTTTATATGTAAACAACATATTAATTTACACTTATTCATGTACATAGTGCAGTAATTTTCCTGGAAATTATTCTTTAAACTGTAACAAGTGACTAATCAAGTAATGTATGCATATCGTATTAATTAATCGTTGGAATGCAGTTAAATTCAAACCTCTTTCAGTTTCATCAATTCTTCATACTGAATGATGAGTTTCTTCTGACTTTCTGTCAATTTCATCTCCAAATGCTAATTAAAGTAAAAAAAAAGTTGAATTACATTATACATTTAATGAAGTGTGGCAAATAGGTGTACCGTTATCTCTTTTAAATAAGTTGAGAGGTTTTGCCTCGAGTGTAGGACAGTGCTGTTCAACATTACTCGTCGTTAAAATATACCAATAAAACGACAACAACGATTTCCATATATTTCTGTTCACCATAAATACACTATATCCGGAATTCAAGTATGTGGGGCTTTCCCCTTTCGGTACAAACAAACTTTCACCGTTACAATGAAAACACGTGTACAAAGAACAATTAGATTAATTAGATTTAATACAAAGTTCGTGCTATTTAGCAATAATATATTACAAACTTTGTTTGTACCGCCTGTGCACGGACGGAAAATCTCATAAGTTTGAATTCCAGATTAAGTCTATAAATGTAGGACAGCTTTCTTTAGTATAACCAGGGTAATTATTACTTAGCAATATTA
This sequence comes from Mactra quadrangularis, assembly GCA_025267735.1. NCBI lineage: Eukaryota > Metazoa > Mollusca > Bivalvia > Venerida > Mactridae > Mactra > Mactra quadrangularis. Next base: position 49,224,823 of record CM046311.1, read on the forward strand.
CTTCAATATTTGAGACATGGAAGTTAAAAAACATCGTAGACGATACCATTGTGAAAGGTGCATTTCAATGAAGTATGATTCTGCAAACATTTACTTTTGTCAAATTAACATTATATTTTTAAACTGAAAGCAATTTAACGCAAACTTCATTCTTTGTAAGAACGTCTTTATACTGTTCGTTAAGTTGCTTTTCCCTATCTTTATATGTATTTTCTTGTTGCTGCAAATATAACACAAAAGTGTCCTAGTATTATAAAACGAAGTTATTTCTTAGTATTACGAACAAAGTAATATATCTTAAATCAATGTACTGACAGTACTGATGGGACGGTTCTTCTGAAACTTTAAAATCTGATCACTATGCTTGTAGACACTATCCATATCATGGATTTTATATCAGGAGTTGTAACCAGCTATAACTGACTAAAAATGACCATACATAATATTCCAGAGTTTAGAAACTTACACTTCATGTTTGTACAATGTCTTCAATGCAATTTGTGTACGTTTTTGATGTCTCTGACAATACGTTGTTGCAATTATTAGTGAATACATGACGTAAAATGGTGTAAAATAGGGTTCAAAATGGCAGATTGTCATGAAATGCATAATCTTGTAATGCAGTCTGTGAGCGTAATATAGATCAAAAGGATCACATTTTTCTGAAACTTGATGTGACTTTTAACGGTACTGAAAGAGAAAATCTATGTGGATATCTTAATTTACTCAATATCAGAATGAGCCGTAAAACAGGACATTGAAATTTTGTTTCTTTACGTGCTTGCAAATTGTGTTGTATCAAGTCCTTGCTATAACTAAATACCTGTCTCACTCCTTTATTCATGGTGCCGTCTACATGTTGTTCAATTATTAAGAATGTATATAAAGAGCAATATCAAAAACCCATGAGCTGGTCAATCCAACGTAAACATGAACAACCTTAGTAATGCTTAAATGCATTCTTAACAATGCTTATTTTTACTGAGACCAACAGACCAAACATAGCTATTCTGGACTGTTTAACGGTAACAAGTATTCACATACCCTCCCACTGATTGATAAGTTCTGCAAATGCCTTATCAATGGAATAAAATCAACATTAGTGTTGAATTTATTGGAAGGCTATAAAACAATACAGGATTAAAATCCCCATCTTCTAAATCAAATGCAGGAATGCAACCATTACAATACTGTTATGTCTTCTACTACCCAAACATGAAGATTTTGTAGTAAGATGCTCGTTACCACATCATTCTTTATTTCATTTGTCTCTTAGTAATTTAAAGCCCCTTTACTAAATAGAACGCTGATAATTGTCAAGTATCACGCCTTTGCTTAAAACTCATGCAAACATTAAATGAATATATAAAACGCATCTAAGATACAAAAAACACAAGTATTTGCTCCAGAATTTATATTAATATTATTTTGAAATTAGCGATAAAACCCAACGTAATGACTGTACGGAAAATCACGGAACTCAACGAACTAGATCGGAACATCCCGTCGCGGCTAAAAATAACCACAAATTCAAATCTTAAGTCAACAATTTTTCTGCTTTAATAAATACACGTTTTCTATAGTAAATTTCGTGCAAAAGCCAATTAAAACTCACGAAATCATGTAAATAGTTTAATACATGAACATATATTGACGGGAAAAAGAAACGAACCCATTAAGTCTTACGTTATACCAAAACGTTTGCTGTTAGGCCACGTTCAGGTAGAATGAGTGTAATGTTGGTAAATCAAGACAACTAGAAACTTTATATGTACGCCAACGACATTCGCGTGACATGGCACTATCTACGTCATGTGCGGTGAAAGATAACCGTGTATGTCAAATAAGTCGACAAGCATCAACGTTTATCTCTCTGCTCGTATCATCGCGGCCTTTGTGTTGAAATAATGAAGAGCTCAGTGAGGATTCGCGTTTTGGCTTATGCAACGTCCTCAGATTTATCAATGTTTCAAAACGAGTTTAGGCCACAACTTGTTGTTGGCTAAGATAATCTCGTGGACACATCACATATACTAGCTTTTATGCTCTGTGAGTGTCTCTATATTCGGGCAACGTTATGACTGTGTCTATCAGCATAGTAACGACATACCTCACGTTGCGTATGTCACCAAGGACTTCTTACTGGGTGACAACATTAATGTTTCCTTATATTATTCTTAATCACAAAAATTGTGTACCTAGTTGAAAAAAGGCGTTTCTTTTTGGCATCAGTTTAGATGTTAGCGTACTCAAAATTTGCACGCACTGATTTCACGATTAAATCACTGGAAAAACGATATGAAATATCCAACACTTTACAATTTTGTGTAAGTTTTATCAAACACATTTTAAGCAACTTGATTGGCTTAGAGGATATCTCCGTAATCTAATTTGCAAGTTATAAAAGTACCCTACTTTTAGAAGAAATTGATATTTTGAATAACTTGACCCCTAAAAGGGAACCCGCTAAAGAGAGTTATTATAATCCAAAGGCAGTTATATTCTATGGTCTTTTTGATGGTTTTACTTGTTTTTAAATAGATGATAACGATTTTGTCTTCGTTTAGTGGCTTTAAGACATATGGATCTGAATCCTTTAAGAAAAAAGCCTTCCTGGCGTGGTACTTTGTGCCAAGTAATACAGAAATTTGTCACGAAGGACAAACACGTCGAAATTGGCTAATATACCTCCATTCACCCATTAACCATTGTGTCTACATATGAAGTGTATGTGGGACAGCTTGGCACAGTCTGAAATTGCCCTTGTCAGTTTGTTTCATGCAGCTGTATATGTTTACCAAAAGTTTGCCAACTTTCTTGGTAGCCAGGTAGGACATGCATAACCTTCCATAAAGGATATGTATATCTGTACATTTGTTCAAAACGATGCGTTACTTCAACTTGGTTTTTACTAGATTTTAAATGGAACTATTTGTCATTCCGTACGGTTGTAAACAGTCCAGCGAGAACTGCTTCATAACAAGTTAGGCCTTACTAGATTCATTTCCTTGTTTGCGTCCAGTCAAAAATTTTAAACCTACCTAACACACAGATAAAAACAAACGATCAGAGCATGAAACATAAGCTGCAGTTTGATCAAACACCTTGCAGAGTTTTGTCATTATCGATTATGTCTAATTAGCCACTTAATAATTATGCCATTTTGAAATCTAACTTTCACACCATCCACAGTATTATCTTCGGTGCGCATTGCAAACAATGAAGAGTCCAAATCGTAGCCAACATGGATTCAAGAGCACGAGTACTGGTATATGCTCTTTCATAGAGATGTTGTGGCATAAGTTATATGTTTTGTAATGTTTGTTTTCAATTTGAAAGGTTGAAAAAACGATCGTACTGCGAAGACAAAACACAAGATTGATATGGTATAGCCTTATCTAGCGCTGAGTTAGTTTGACGTCACGCTGAGGAGACACTCAATTCTGTTCATTCTATAAATAGACGAACAGGATACCCGCACACAATACTCAGTTTTTCGGACTGCGCTTATGTAAGATATCGTACATACAAGGGCTGCGATTACAACGATATAGTGCAAGAAATCCGCATGAGATTTTGTAACTTTTGTGAATAGGACTGGCTCGGTTTTTACCATAAGAGCCAATGCAAATCTCTGAAAGGGCACCGTCAAAAATATCATACTCGATACAAAGAATAGTGGAAGTTTTGCCCTAAAAATATTTTGATGCTTTAATAACGCATATATGTTCGCAAATGAATCGAATATATTTCCATTTATTTTGACTGTAGACGCGTATCCACTGTCCTAACCAGATGTGTTTGTTGAGAAAAATGTTAATACATTTAAGTTATGATGCTGCGTTGCTTATTTTAATAAAACGAAATTATCATTATGACTATACATTTAGGAAACACATAAAGTTTAACAAATTTAAAATACATGTTTTCCTTGATTTTAGTGTTTGAACTATTGCCAGTGACTTATTAAGTAATGTATGTATATCGTATTAAGTTATCATTGGAGAACAGTTTAATGCAAACATTTTTTCTGTTTTATCAATTCTTCATACTCAATGTTGTGTTTCTTTTCACTTTCTTCCATTTGCACTTTTTGTTGCTGAATAAAGCAAAAGAAAACGTATGATGAATCACGACATATTTCAACAATTTATAATTTTTTATTCTATGAAGGGGTCACTATTGTAAAGTTCCAGTACATAAGCAGGGTCTTTGTGTTATTTTTTAAAGATAATTTTAGATATTATCTAATGTCCGCTATCCATGTAAACATCGGATTTTAACCTGCATAAGTATTGTGGCAACTTAAACTATAAGAAAAGCAGTTACAAGTTATACCGGTTAGAAAACGTTCACGTTTACTTGTTTATCAAAAGACTGTTAAATATTTATCACAGAATAGAATAGAATATTTTATTCAACTTATGTCATTTTGACATCTTGTCATGTACAATTACACTGTCATGTTATGTATATACAAATGTATATAAGTAATTACATAAAATGAGTTAGTTCTCATGATGACGATCAAATTGTGTTAATACATGATCAAAATTACATACATAATATAGCAATGATAAAGTTTGGATCAAATGTTTTGTAGGAAATGTTTTGGAGGAATGACATCATTCGTAAAAACAAGTACGTCATTAAAAGAACAAAAACACACACAAAAGTAGATCTCATTATTTTACAAACAACAACAATGGATTTATTAAGTAATAGTGCCTATCAAACTATTTCTTCTTAGAAGTGCAAATTTTAAACAAATACAGAGATTTGAGAGTATAACTTTGTCATCTTGGTTTAATAAAGTGATGAGTTAAAACATGCTTGGCTTTTTAAAGTAATATGAATCGAAGTACCTTTCAATTTTGAATAACCATTTTTATAGAACAAATTTAGCTAGAGTACGTATATCTGCTCATCATTTAAGAGTAAAGACTGGTAGATATGGGCAAAATTGAATTCCAAGAAATGAACGGTCGTGCTTTTTATGTTCTTCGGAAGTCGAAGACGAGTACCACTTTATTTTAATTTGCTCTACATTTGCTGATATACAAAAATAATTATCATTTCTATAATTAATATATTTAAGCTAAATGCAGTTATGGTATTTTTTTAAAACAGTTTTTATTTAGGAAATTATTCTTAATCTCTCCAGTTCTTGTCAGATTACAATTTGGTGAAATGAAACTTTTTTCATCATAAGCCTTTATTCTTTATTGAATAGATTTTATAGTTCTTATAATCCCATAGCTCTCACAGTGCTTCAAACTGTAACTTCACAGAGAAAAGAAATCTACATTAATTTTTATTTTCTTGAAAGGGTTTGATACTCCAGTATCAAGTCAGGGTACTACTTAATGTATCATAGTCAACACTAATAGTGTGACTTTACCAATGATAGTTCAGACTATTTTATTGCACAAGAATTTCAAAAGAACCCCCCCCCCCCGCAAAAAAATACTTATAACAGAGGATTTTCCAAATTTACTGACTTGTAAGTATTTAAACCCGATATAGTCATGGATGGATTTTATTGAAAGTATCTTATCAATTAAGATACTAATTGACAAAATGTATATTGATGATTTTATCCTTGTTAAATTTATTTCACCAAAGGACTTGCATCCAATGCCCCGTAAAATTCAGGTTTAATTGCACACGACTCGAACAGTTTCAGTCCGGAAAACTTATCTTTTAAACAAACCCAATACGCGGGAATCAGCACTAATGTATATAGTACAAGCATTAGCATTTCCAAAAATGCTTAAAATCGTCGGTTACCCATGTATGACATCTCCTTTAGTAAAGCATTCAAGCAATATGTATCAGACTTTAACAATTTCGTCATGATCCGACCGAGCACGTACAAACTCATTTTTATGGTATACTTTATAATTCACCTGACCATTTGGCAAGACACTATATTTATTGATAACCAAACCAGATTTTTTGATTAAAAAATATGTTATGTCCCATAATCCGACGGCTAAACGAACGTAGATTATATTAATTTACTAGAAAATATTGACGCAAAGCATCAAAGGTCCCCCAAACAATTAATAACACGAAAGTATTGCTTACTCCTGTGATTTCTATAAGTGAGGCATTAAAATTCTTTAAAAAAATGTTTATCAACTGTTAATTAAACCAATTATGTTTGATAATTTAATATATAAATGTACAATATATAAAAGGATCATTATCAGTGATGGTCTGATAATCCTTCTTTGTTAACGTGTCAGTCACAGTGTCTTCGTCAGTGGTTTAGACTGTGACTTTCTATAAATAGACCGCGAAGGCCGTTTGGCTTGGTATTCTTGCTTGGGTGCTGTTAGGGTATGCGATCAAAAATCAGACTCTGATCGGGTTACTACCATTCATAACAGAGTATTTATTGTTAACACAATGAATACAAAACAACCGGCATGTTCCAGGGGGGCGTCTTACTAAACATCGTACTATTTTCAAAGATCTTATCGTACGATTTAGATGTACGACTTAGGTACGATTTATCTTATGACCGTCTTACTAACGCCATCGTACTCTTCCAGTAAAATCGTACGTTTTTTAGTCTCTGCGGTTTTGACGCATGCGCACATAATCGTATCGCATGGTTCCGGATACTCTTCAAAATAAAGTTTTATGGACTGTTAACATTCGAGACGGAAGGATAACCAACAATTTCGGGGCATTTACTTATTGTTTAGCATTGAAATTATGTAGTTACAGTGTAAACAAATAAGTGAAATGTCTATCGATCTGTACAAACTGTAAATTCAACATGGAATATAGGATTTATGCAGGAATCACTTGGGAATATGTCGACATTTTTGACAACCGTTGAACGTCAACAAAGCAAAGAATGCAGAAAAATCAGCTATCGTTTACATTATGCATAAGCTTGGCATTGATTAAAATGCGTGTCAATCTTTGTATTTTATATATGATGGCTGTCTAAATCGTCAGACTAATCAGTACAGGACAAAAAACGACTGGAAACCTCAGTTTATACATCCAATATCCATGAAGGTAACATTTAAAAAAAAATCAAAACGATACTTGTAATGGTATGTGTATCTGCATAGCCAATATGCTGGTCATATCAATATCACAATTAGTCGCATCCAAAAATATCAAAAGTTATTTAAAGAATGGTGGCCATGGTGTCAGAAATTCAAGATTATGGTAAACTAGAGATCTAAGGCACCTCGCCTTTACTTGAATGTCGGCAATCTGTCCCCAGTCACATTTGTCCAAATTTGGGGACCAATTGTCTAAGGGAGTATATGACTGGGTCCTGGGAACGGATCATTTCGGGGGAGGATAGTATTGGGGACGGATCGTTGGTACACCCTTTTACTGGCACTTCAATTTTTCTTAATGTCACGGTACCTACCTGTTCACATTATGCAAAGAAAGATATGTAAGCGGCTGGATACCTCAGTCGAGAAAGTACTTGCCTTGTAAGCGAGGGGTCCTTGGTTCTAGTCCCGGTCAGGCTGCATATTTTTCTTACTGTGTGACATTAAGTTATATAATAATTGAAGATATAAATATAAGAGATTATTTCATCGAAATGTTGGGGCTTTAACACACCATATATAGTGTTTGGTTGCCAGAGTTCAACTTTTCAATGGGAATAATTGCTATGATACATACTCAATTTGTCTGCGTTTGTTTATTTACAATGTCACAATAATAACTTTACCACTGTTTCCTTTCCGATTATAATGAGCTTATACTAGCTGCCATGAAACTCAAAAGCAGACGGAATTTCAGTTACAAAGTATATCTAGTGAGTTAATGTAAGTGTATCCCACAATTAAAAGCCATGGTCTGAAGTCATGTCGTAATTAAGTGGGCTCTCTACCACATTGCCTTAAAAGCTAGCAAAAAAGCAAGGGAGAACAAGAGCTGTATTATACCTCTGTTACACTATCAGGAAATGGTTACATACAGTTGCTTCATAAAAGGCAGCAATGATCAACAAGCAAATTTGTTTCCAATTCTACTTTCCATGTACAGTATAATAATAATCTCATTTAAACAGTTTTATACAGTTTATTTATTATACATGTATCAATAATATCAATAGTAAGTTTTAACATATTAAAAATACAGTAAAAATACAGATCACATAAAGACAACTTCTTCAATAATGCAGCAGATGTAACAAATAATTTTTTAACATTTCAATACTCTCAGTACTTTTTTTGCTTGGTACTTGAACTTCGGTTATAACCCCAAATGAGACTTATGATATGTGTCTAAAATTTAGATAGCTTAGGTTGCATGCAACATCTGTACCAAGAAGTGTTATGACAAAGACAGTGCTGATGTTTGACTGAATATGAATATAACAATACAAATGTATTATTCAAAAAGCGGATCTAAATTTAGTTCATTGAAATGAGACAATCATGTTTTTTTCTCAAAAAACACAAATGAAAAAAACCACTGCAACACAACTTTCTTTTTCATATTATTAGACATAAAATGTATTCCAAAAGCAAACAGAAGAAACAAACATTTTCACATGAATACAATATAGTACTAGACCTACTTGTATTCACTTCAATTACAATTAATCTCATTTCAATATTACACAATTTCATGCATAACTGAACATTATTTATCATTTCATTTTAACATGAAATAATATTTTAAAGGAATGAAAATTATTACATTACTACTTAATATGTTCAACTGGTGAATTTCTGTGGATATGTTATTCCCTCAAACCCTATGTTCTTTTAATCTTTAAATGTACAACAATATATGGATAACTGTCACCGTGTCAAACAATTTATCTCTGTCTAGGTACAATGCCAATAATGTCAAAATCGGTAGAATTAGTATGTGAAAAAAACATAAAAATTTACTAAACTTGCTATCTTTCATTCATTGCATCATATTAAGTTAATTAAACAACATGCCACAACAAAAACAAGATATTTTTGGTCTAAAATACAAGTAACTATAGCTTTAATTATCTAAGAGTAAACACAAATAAACATAATCATGATGATAGATCTTATATATTCTAGATAAAGTAAAACTAGGTTGCACAATTCATCTTAGTTTCAAAATTTTGAAATTAATAATTGTAAGAATATAAAAATGTACCATTTGTGAAGACAAGTCAAATAAATGCCGCATACATGTAAATTAAACTAGCAGTAGCACGTTTTAAATGTTTTATAAAATAGCTTTTAAAGTTTTTCTATTGATAGATTCTCAATTGTTTTGTCTTATAAACTCAAGGTTGTTTTTGCTCCCTACAAGTCTTATATGTTGACCACATTGTTGACTCACTTCAACCTATATGGGCTCTTGCAGTTTTGCACATTTTTTAATAATTGGTAATAATGATAATAATACTTAAAGGTAATAATGGAAACCAAACTTGTAAAGACAATTAAGTGATTGTTTTGTTTAGTTTAAAAATGGCACCACTAGAATATATGAGGTATTTTCAAAAAGTAAAACAATATCACAATGATGTGAAGATATTGTAATTTTGATGATACAAATTGATATTTCAAACCTCCACTACTTCTACAATAATCATGTACCCATACATATTTCTGGCAGCTAATTATTAAGGATTAATAAAGTGCACCACTAATCATGCATTTATTTAAACATAGAAACATTTAATGAGTATATTTTTGATAAAAAATGACAATTTTTTATTGAAGATTAAACCCATTTAGCTTATGAAAAACTTCAAAAATATAATATGAACCATCTTCCCACCATTTACCTCCTCTATACCCTTGTTGGGTCTTAAACATAATCAATATCACTGTCATGATGAAAGTTTGAACTTACAATGTGCAATATAATTGTATTTTAAACAATACTTGTAAGTTTTCATTTGCCATTGCCACAAAGGCTTTAGTTTAGTAGAATCTTACCTTAACACACACCATTAATAGTAAAAATAACATACACTCATGTACATATCAGGTATAACTTTTACATGTATCAAACAGTCATATATTCCACTGTCAACAAGTTGATTTCACTTTGTATTCTCAATGTCAATAGAGGTTCATTCATATAGTTAGTTTATTCTCAACTGACAAATCATGAATAATTTCACGATGACTTGTTCTTTGTTTAACACTCATGATATTGAGATAGTGTGTACTCATCCACCGTGAAATTATTCAAATTTTGACAGTTGAGAAAAAAATGGACAATACCTATGAGGAAACATATTTGCTATGAATAATTTTCAGTTCTTCTAGTTAGAATATCTCTCATTTTAAAGTAATTTGATGTGTTGTGTATATAAATGCTGCACATTTATTAAATTGTTAAAACTCATGATGCAGCTAATGAGAGTATTTGGTATTTGAAAGTATTGAGTACTTCAATGTGAAATGTCCAATGTGATATATATATTTCAATTCACAGAGTTTTCTTTTTCATTCAGAGTGTAATTATAACAGTCTAACAGGAGCTAATCAGAGATTGAGTGTAATAGTAGTATTTCACATTAATTAAAGGTAGAGCTCTTTGAATTATTAGTTGAGCTTCACAGACGGTCCACATAATTCCAACTACTTGAAAAAATCCTATGTTATTTCTGCCATATGTGGAGAACATCCTGAAAAGAGAAACAGTATTTAAGTAAGTAAATTGACAACATGAACAATAATCAATAGAGGTGAAACGATTCAAAAATTTTCGATTCGATTCGATTTCGATTTTTCATCAAACGATTCAATTTTTCGATTCAATTCGATTTTCTACTGGAATTATATAGGACATACCAAAAAAATAAATTATAAAAAGAATTAAGAAAGAGATACAACCCAAAGACAATAGAACATAAATAAATATATATATATTTAAGAACAGTGCATTTTTATCTGAGGGACCTCCCTCCCGGAAGACGAAAAATTCTAATTCTAATTCTTTAATAATACCCATTTTACAGGTATTAGAGCTTGAATAGTTAAAATATTTTACTGCATTTTAGCATATATAAATGACAAATCGTATTATTTCCAACTTTTTAATGAAAAGTAATGCCCATGGACAAATTGTTTATTTCTCCTTACCTACATGTACGTGCAAACAGTATATGACTCAAGTCATTATCAAAATAAAATTATTCATCAGTGCATCAATGCCATAATTAATGACTAGTTATGGTTACGCTTAGACAATAAAAAATTGCAAGCATTCAGCAAATGTAGATCACTATGACCAGCTTAATTTAGTTTGTTTCAAAATATTTTCTTTTGGCTCTGGCATGATTTAAAATAATTCTCATTACATCATAAACGTTTTATAAATTAATTTTTATCAACTCTAGATCTATATTTATAACTTTCTTACACTAATGTTTATTTCAAAATAAAATTATTTTTGGGCTTAAATGAACGTATTAGTGAAAATATACAATTATCTTCGGACATTTCATAGAATTCATTTCCAATTTATAGTAAATAAAATCTAACCAACCACGTTTTGCCCGATTTTAATAGTTAAGAAAAACAAAGAGGATTTTCCCGAAAATTAACGTAAATAACGTCAAAACAAACAATTAAGTTTACAGTTTATCTCTAAATTACTTTATCATGCTTGATTTAATTTTGTATCATAGGGAACGAAATCGCTTCAACCATTTCGGCGTTATGTCATTCATTTTCGCGACCCACGCTAGATAGCAATTTCATATGAAACATCTTTTGTGATTAAAAAACTTATTGTTTTCAATGTTTTCATCTTGATTTAACAAATGATGCTTCAGGAAACGACAATGTGAAAAGTTTAATTTGTTTTTCTTAAGAAAAATCCCCCAATATTGCCGATCGTTTAAAACTAAATCGACTGGTTATATCTTGGTGGCCCCTTTATCACTATATTCTCTCTAGGTACCAGTCTTAGGTATATATGAATGATATCAAGCGTGTTAACTAACTCGGCGACTCCATTATCGATTTTCTGTCAGCGAGTAAATCTCCCAGCGTGTGACCGACAATAAGGTCTAATTGACATGTACGCGTAATTAACATGTATAATTGCAGCGGGCAGTCTCACTTTTTACAACTCTTATCTGGATTAACAATCGTCGGTCAATAAGGGTACACTATTTTAGTTTACTATAAAAAATGCTTATTTTAACCGAAAAGGGGCGTTTCATTCAACTCACAAAACTACTGAAAAAGACAGTATTTAAAAAAAGAATCGAATCGAAACTGCCTCTTCCGAATCGAATCGAACCGAACCGAATCGAGCGTTAAAAATCGTGATTCTTAGTGAACCGCGATTAATCGTTTCACCTCTAATAATCAATATTTACATATGATCACATGACCTAGTGAACCCAGCTTTAATAGAAAATTAAATAACATATTTAAGAGTAGTGCTTTTTTTTATACAGAGGTAAGAGCATTAATGACTATAGAAATCATTTTTGGACCATAATCTACTACAAAGAATAACCATTTATTGATGGATCCACCCAATTCGATTTAGAAAGTATCTTAACAATACTCAATAGTAACAAAATAATTAGTGGATGTCAGGGGCGGATCCAGGATTTTTTGTAGGGGGTCCGGACATTTTCTCAGGGGGGGGGTTTCAAACTTTCGAACCATAACCGCATTATACACATTTTGCATAATAATACTACATAACTATTAAATCTATCCATCTATCCATCAAAAATTGCTTAATGCTACTTAAAAATGACATACAATAAGGAAATACACTAATGCAGTAATGGACAGGTACATTTTGGATATTCTACTCCCTCCCGACCCCATGACCCCCCTGCTAGAGCCGCTTATGGATTCATACTTATATTTCGAATCTTTCATTCCAAAGTTTGTACTCGGTCATGTGGAAAATATTATTGAGTGTACGTGGTTAGTAATACCATTGTAAGTCACTGTACATATCCGCCAATACAACCATCCGAAATTATGGCTACTTTTTTCTTTGTAACATATTATGTTTTCCGTCTTTTGATACCCATTGCACCATATTAAAGTCAAAGATTCATTTCAGCTGTTTGCAATCGACTAAGGTCAATTAATAAGAGGTGGAAAGTGCTCTGATAATCGCATTTTATTAATTACGGAAGATTACAACTCTAATCACTATGACAGACGACGGTTGTTGACAAGTTGTCCGTATCACTCGGAAGCTTTACTACAAGCAAGAGAATAGTTGTCTACCTTTAATTTGTTGTACATGCAGTTAAATTATACCTGTATTTTACCAACAAAATACATAAAAAGTACTGTTTACCTTTGAAACGCAATCTAGACAACTGCGTTGGATTTTCCAGACTCAATTCTTCAAAGTATTGAGTATTCAGAGTATGTTGTGGATACTGTATCAAGCCTGTATCGATTAATAGCTAATTCGTGTGTTTCAATCAACCAAAGGTGTCTTTCCTTAACGAAAAACACGTATTTTCTGTCGTTACCGAGATCTAACAGTATGGCAGCCATTTTATCGTACATAGGTACGACTGGTATCTAGTGGTCGTGAGAAAATCGACGATTTGACGAAAATCGTATGATTTCAAAAAATCGGCGATGTTTAGTTAGACACCAGCAAAATCGCGAGACCGAGGTACGATTTTTCGTAGGTCGAAAGTGAGAGTACGATGTTTAGTAAGACGCCCCCCTGGTTCACATGAGGTCAAATGCACTTGTTTCGCTGTCATTATGGCAAAATGAAAATATAGATTTATAAACATCAGCATTTGGAATAAGTTTTAAATCAAAATGTAATCTCTCAAAATATACAAGTGTTGTTGTTCGTGACGAATAAATTGTTGATCAAGTACAGTATAATATTTTGACAAGAAAGTTTAGTTCAGTCTTAAACTTGACTTCATAGATTACATACATGTGTTTTATATATACAAACTTCAAACCTTGATTGTCATATTTGATGCTGCCAATGATGTTATGGCTGCTCCACGTATTCCTTCGGGTGATTTTAAATCAGCAGTCAAACTTTCACCCTGTAATTGTAGAGCTTCTATTATTTTTTCACTAAATTCTCCATTTTCATCATATAGTACCAGAGTGCTTGTTTCTAGCTAATAGAAATGTAAATGAAAGGAGAAAATTAGTTTTCATTTTTATATAAAAATGAAAACTAGAGCACCGCTAGGCGGAGCATTATATGCCCGAAAATGTTGTTTTTTAGTTAAGATGAAACATTTGTAAGATATGAGAATATTTCATATGAATATCATATCATAAATAATTGTGGAAAACAAAGTAGAGAAAAAAGAAACCATTGAGAATATTAAGGTCATTTTATATTGACCTTTGACCATGAAATTTGAACACTGTGGGCCAAATGGAAGTTATGCGTCATAAACCACAATTTTCAGTGTAATGATCATTGTGAGCCTGACTTTTGACCTTATGACCATAAATCAATAGGGGTCATGTTTTGGACATGGCTGTTTATTCTATAAAATTTTACAGCTGTTCATTGAATAACACTTAAGTTATGCTCCAGAAACTGTTTTCATTTTTAAGGTAATAGTGACTTTGATCATGTGAACCTAAAATCAATAGGGATCTTCTACCTCATATGGACAATCATCCTTTGAAGTTTGAATATTGTGGACCAAATGGAACTTAAATTATGCTCCGGAAACTGTTTTCAGTTTTAAAGTAATAGTGACCTTGACCTTTGACCTTGTGACCCAAAAATGAATAGGGGTCTTCAAACCAATATGGACAATCATCCTAAGAAGTTTAAATATTGTGGACCAAATGGAACTTAAGTTATGCTCCGAAAACTGATTTCAGTATTAAAGTAATAGTGACATTGACCTTTGACCTTGTGACCCTAAAATCAATAGGGGTCTTTTATCCGATATGGACAATCATCTTATGAAGTTTGAATATTGTGGGCCAAATAAAACTTAAGTTATGCTCCGGAAACCAAATTGCTAACAGACGGACGGACGGACAGACGGACGCCAGGGGGTATAACATAATGCCTGAAATTCTTTCGGGCATATAAAAAATCATGAGTACTTTAACAAATTTGTATTGTATTTTAGTTTCATCTAGTAATGAATCAATGTAACAAACCTAATCATTTTTAATATCGATTCATTTTACTTTATACTTTTTGTAATAATGCGGGGGTTATGTACATCGACCAAGTTACCATTAACACTTTGCGGAACACTGATGTTTACTAGTACTTGCTTACCTTTTCGCTTTTCTCCATTTTTTTCTTTATACTTTTATAAAATACACACTTCTTTCATCATATGAAATAGGATAACGACAGAACGAACAATTGAGAACAATTATTTTCGTTACAATTTTTTGTGTATTAATTTGACTGTTAAGAATTTAAACACTTGTAATAAATCCTGAAAAGATACTGTACAAAGTTATCGACAGCTAGACACATTTAAATATCGTTATAAACAAATCATAATTAATCTTACCTTCTCAACCTCATTGATAGTTTTAGTTGGGTTATCTGGTATTTGTCCAAGAAAATCTTTGATCAAACAAAAATTGTCCTTCATTTCCTTTTCAGTCAATCGATTATTTGCACTATGCATAAGTCTGTGTCTTAATTGAACTAACTGTAACAAAATTTAAAGACTTAATTGCAAGCCCTGAGGAAACATATCATTAACCCACCTTGTTAGAAACTGTTACATGTATTTTATTTTGCTATTTGTCAAGTTTATCATTATTTGTACGCTTCAATGAATACAATAAAGTGGAATGGAAGGTGGTTTTAAGTTTAAAACCTTATATCAAGAGTTCAGAAAGTGCGTATCAAAATAAGTTAAAACATTTGGTTGGTCATTTAACTTACAAAAACTTACAAACTTACACAATAGCATTATTGTTAATTTAACGTAATAATTGATCTTAATATATCTTGTATTTTAAAGCTGGTGAAATCGACAGGGTAGAATTGTGTGGGGCATATAGCATTTACTTTTAAAACCGGCTTTCGAGCACTATCTTAGTAAGGTACCCTACACCTCCCTACATCATTTTAAACATGCTAGAATTGCGAGATCTTATGTATGCCCCAAGTATAGTTTTAAATAGGCTGATGTCTCGTATATAGCAATATGTAACAGTATAATTTTTTATATATATATATATTACTTACTTCATCAACAGGTGAGTGTAATGTGGAATCAAAAAGTTTACATCGTTTTATAAGGTTGAATATTGCCAAAGGTTCAACTTTTTCAGGTCCAACTGCTTCAATAATTTCAGATTTTGCGATGTACATTTTAGCAAGTATCCACCAAAAAGATGAAGGTTCTACTTGCTCTTTCTTACTGTTACAAATCCATGTCTTGCAAAAACACCACCTAAAATAAACAAAGAAAGAAAATGTTTGTGATAAGTTGTATAAAAAAAGAAAGTAAACACAACCATATGTATTATTATATCAGAGCAAAACATTCATTATATCTAATACTGTATACATGTACAGTCCTTTTGCGTTCGCTCGAAATCGGACGGGACTTCGAAAAATGCTTGAGCGAACGCGATCTCGAGTTAACGTATAACAGATCCGCCATCTTGTTTTTTGTAATTTTTCCACACCGTGATATTCACTTTAGAGGCGTCGTCTCGCACTGTTACAATATAAGATGTTATTTGAGTTTAAATAAAAGACATGTAATATTTCAATGGTGTTTAAATGTGTTCTTGTTAAGTGTATTTAACATAACATAAAATTATTCATTTTGTTGAACTTGATGATGTCAATGTCCTCAATTTTGACATTTCTTTGTTTTATGTAGAATACATGTACATGCACTTTGAAACTCATTTTGTTTCAGCTATCGTCCTTGTTGTGAATAATACTTTACATTTATGTACATGATTTTTTGTGTAGAATGTGTTATTTTATATATAAAAACATTTTTGTTTAATCTTGCATTTATCTAACAAACGTTTCTCGACGTACGTCGTATTGTCATAAGATACGATTTAATATGCAGTACCAGTACAGGTAGGTAAGATGTAAGATGTAAAATCAGTTTTTTACAGGTACTGATACGTTTAAATTTAACAAGATTTGTTAACAGATCTTGGCTTCTACATTATCACAGTTTGATTAAGTTTTAAATGGCGAGTGACACGTCAAACAAAAGGCTTTTCATCGGATAATGATAGCTGGCCGTGAAAGGTGCGAACATTTTTAAAAAGTCAATATTTTGAGCCAGCGCGTAATTTTCAAGTGATTTTATCATTGACGGGACTCGAAATTCAGCTCGAGTTAACGTAAAATACGAGTCAACGCATTTTGAGTTATCGCATCTTTTTTAAATGAACTTTACAGTAAATTCGATCGGGACCGAGATATGATCTCGAGCGAAACCGTAATTACGAGCGAACGCATATGGACTATACAGTAAAACTCGGTTATAACATACTCGCTGGGCCAAAGAAAAAAGGTATGTATTAACCAAAGTATGTTATATCCATATAGCATACTAAGTATGTTGCATACAAAATATGACGAATGGGCCAGGAAAAATGGTATGTTGTAACCGAGTGTATGTTATAACCCAGTATGTTATAACCAAGTTTTACTGTACATAGCACCAAAATCCAGTCTCTATAGTATTAAGAGCAAAATGAAAAAGCTTATCCTGGTAATTGCGAGAATCATCTCATTACATTTTTCATGAAAAAGACTTTCGGAATCAGGCTAAAAAACACAATCCATGTTATGAAAACATTCAGGCAGTATCTGCTTTTAATGCGTTCACTTACACTATATAAAAATTAAAAAATCAAAGAATATGTTATCTTTTTTAAAGACAAAACTAAGAAGCTGATTCGGTAACAAATTAGTTTTTCTTAATGATACCGGGAATAAACACAGAGCATTATTTATTAAAAAGTCAGATGAAAATTACATGTACAGTTTGAATCAAAATTTAAATCATTTAAGGTTACCTATTTTCAAAACTATCAAGTTGTTCTTCAAAAATTTTCTCACAAGTTGTACAAGGGTTATTTTTAAGGACCCAATTAATTTTAGTTGGATCTTTTCTATCAAAATGCATTTTCTTCACTTCTCCATTTACTGTAACTTTAATCAATAATTCTTTAAAATGTTCAGCTTGAAGAGATCCATGCATGCTATCTAATTTCTGTGCAAATTCTTCCAATACACCTCTAATATATTTGATTGAACCATCCCTGGCACTCTTGAGACCAAGTACCGTCTTGGCCCAATTGGAAAACTCCTCCTCAGATTTATCTCCATCCTGCGACATTTTATTTTTGTACTTTTACATAAACATCTGTGGAATAAAATAACATGTAATCAGTATGTTAGATATTTGCAGAAGTATATTGAAAAATATCTGAATATCGTGACCATATTCTGTGTAATGTTTCATAAATAAACATCTTTAAAAAAAAACTAGTTATTAATTTAAAAAGCCACAATGTAAATAGCTCAGCATGACTATGAAATTACAAATCCTACGGTAAACGTCCACATCGACTGAAGGGTTTTAAAGGGCTGTAAGTATTTTGATTTTGGTCAGATTTACACGACATCTACGCGAGGCTAATCAGACAAGTGTATACTATTTTTTACGCATCAGATCTCTGAAGTCAGTTTTGCAAACACTACTAAATATACTAAACCTTATAAAGCTTTTCTTATTCAAATGAGGACGAATTGTCACTGTAGCAAGCTGAAAAGGAATAGTATTCCACGGTGTTTTAAAAAACCACAGATAAATTACATAAACTTTCCGCACAGACTAAAAGCAAATAATAAGATGTTAAAAGAAGTTAACCGTTTGTTATAATAGTAATCTTACACGCTTTAAGTTGTGTAATAAAGAAGAACAAAAAATGTTTTGGGAACTGCCTCTGTCACCAATAAGATAAAACACATTAATACTTCAACTAGGTAAGATTATATCATTTAGCAGTTAATATTTTGATTGCTACCAATGTTTTATGTTTACCTACACGTCTCAGGGTACTGGATGCATTATAATTCAAAGAAATGTAGCTTGATAATAATCTTTATCGATTTACTACTAATCACCACAAGAGAGAAATCATATATTGATATCATAAACCTTTTGACAAAATGGCGTCTGTTTGTACAATACGAAACTGTTTTGATTCTCAGCCTTGTTAATGACAGTTATAATCATCGCATGGTTTTATTGGATATCAGTTTTCCCGTTTCCATGTTTCTAACTCATTGTCTAAGTAAAAAAATATTATGTTTAAGAAAATTGTGAATAGTGTTAAGTTAGGTTATTCGACTGTGGTAAAATAAAACCTAAATAAACAACAGCTGACTGAATAAAATAAATACCGATCAATTGATTGAGAATTCCGTATTTATAATTAAACTGAGAAAGTATTACGTAACAAAGTTATGTTAGGTTTAAAAATTCAAAGCGAAAGATATATTTGTTGAAGTTACAACGTATCAACAAAACAATGTAAACATACAACGAAAACATACCCTCAAATTAAATTGAAATGACCATCAGAAATAAGCATTACGGGAACATGCATTAGGTGCAACATTATTAAAGACTCTATTCTTTCATTTTAAAATCCGTCTGAATATTAGATGACCTTCAACATCTGTTATATATACATTACATATGTACATTGCTGATATGTCAATAAAATACGTCCACACTCACTGATCTTGTTAATTATGTAATGTTTTGATAAAGCATTTATATTTATATTCGCATTTTTCATATGAACGCTCTGAGCTGTGTGAATATTTTACAAAATACAAAATCGATTAACTTATTGAATACGTTGCATTGGGTTTTTAGTAAAAGTATTTTTCGATATATTTGGGAAATAAAATTAAAACAAACTTGTCAATTAAACCTAATAGTGCTCTGTATGGTCACCTTGATCTCCATAATTTCCTTTATGAGTGGTAAGCGACAAAACGTTAAGTGTTACATAATCATACTCAATAATATTATATTATTCAATTAAAGGGATATACAGGCAAAAGTTCAACTTCATATTTCCTGATTTTGAAATATATTTTTATAACTGCCAAATGCAACAGACACACTGTTATATTAATTGGCAAAATATTTCTTTATTTTCTAGTAATATTTTGGGTGTTTCCTAACTAGACCCACGTGGGTCAGGATAGCTAAAAATAGATCAGTTATAAAATATGCATTTACGGATAAGAAGATACTAGAGCTTGTTGTTGTGCAACATTAATATAATTATATACCAATAAAGATGCTTAATTTCAGCAAGTACGACATATAACAAATCTATAAATAGGTTGGTGATTCCCTCAGTATCCTACTTTTGTTTTCAACTATGTGTATGCCACATGTTTTAATTCGTTAAGTTGAATGTTTAAAGTGACATCTGTTTTATAAGTAAGTGATTTCTTACGTTCTTAATACTGTATTAAAGACTAAACTTTGTTCTATACTTTTGGCACAGTCATTTGCCTGTATATCCCTTTAAATTACATTTTAACTATCGTTATTATATACCAAATTTGTGTAGCGCTTTTTGCATATTAAAATTGTTTACTAGATATTTTTTTAAAGAATACAAATAATTTATGAAAGAATGATAAAACATGGTTAAGAGATAAATTTTAAACAAAACACAAAATGATATGATAAATACTGATGAATACTAAACATCAGTGATTGATTTTGTTACCACAGTGATTTTTTTTTTCTTAAACATATTTAGAGACTGGGCACCCTTAAGGTAGTCCGAAAGTGCATTCCACAGGTTTGATGCCGCATGGCTGCAACTACAGTTATCAAAAGTAACAGTCATAAACCGAAGGTCTGTAATAGATAAGGAATTAATTGAACGAAGATTTCTGTTGGGTTTTTAAACATGTATTAGGTCTTGGATATACGTGGGACATTGGTTGTTATGAGCTTTATATGTATATGGCAAGAGCTTATAGCTGACTCGCTGAAAGACAGGGAGCCAATAAAGTTCTCTTAGCAATGATGTTATATGATCATGACGATGAGTTCTGGTAATGATTCTTGCTGCTGTATTTTGTAGACGTTGACGTTTACTCAAATTTGATTTTGATGTATTAGCAAAAAAAGCGTTGTAATAGTCCAATCTTGATGTAACAAGGAAATTAACTAATGTCCTTGTAGCATCCATATTAAAAGATAATATGTGACCGATATTTCTTAGCTAGTAATAAGACGATCTGCATACAATGTTAACGTGCTTCTCCATATCCATGTGTGGTGTGAAGTAAGCTTTAAGATTTCTTAAACAGTCTTTAGACAGTATGATGGAATCACCAAGTCTAATGGACATGTTTTCAACATATTGACGATGGAGTTTTGAAGAGAACAACATAACTTCTGTCTTGGTAGCATTTTATTTCAGCATGTTGGCATACATCCTTGAAATGATTACAGTCAAACTTTTTTCAATACGACCTAATGCTTCCGATCTTGAGCTATTATCATTTGGTTTAAAGGATATACAAAGTTGCGAATCGTCAGCAAAGAAATGATGTAATAATCCATGCTGCAAGCAAATGGCACCAACAGGTTAAGTGTACATGGCGAAATACTTAGGGCCAGGGACATATCCTTAAGGGACATTGTATTTCATCAGCTCAGGGTCCGAAAGTTCTCAATTAACGCGGACTGTCTGATATCGATCATTCAGATATGAAGTTATCATATTGAGTGTTCCATCAACAATACTGTAGTGATTATGCAGTCGACTTAACACTGTATGATAATATATTGTGTCAAGAGCAACAGATAAGTCCAGTAACACTTGGACAGTCAAACAGGTATTGTCTAACGACCGGAGATAAAGTAACAAATTAACAAAATTAAATAGCTTGTGCATAATGTACATGTAAAAAGTGTCATCAATGACTATGGAATATAAATTTCAATTAATAGAACTATATGCAATAAATAAGTAGATTTGTGCAATAAATAAAACGCATTTAAATGATTATGTAACATACTATATAAAGAAGAGCCGAGACAATTTTTTCAACAATCGTAGACAGAAATGGAATATTTGAAAAGGTCTGTATTCCTAAGAACATTTAAATCCCTATCTTGCTTTTCAGTTATGATCTAATTTTAGCGCTTTTAGATGCTTTCGGTTCACTCCAAGCTTTTAAAGATGCATTGATTAGATTTGTAATTATAGGCAAGAGTTCAGGTAGGTATGATTTAAGAAGCCATGCTGGAATAGGCTCTTACTCGCAATATTTATATGGTGACTTCAGGATGATGTTCTTCACTTCTTTTTGCGAAGCACCAGACAGATTTTAGTTAAGTGTCTTGGTAATTATCGTCACAGATTCAATGGTAGTATCAACTTGATTCATCATAATGTAATTCCTGATGTTTTCAAAGTGAGATGAGAAAAACTTACTAAAATTATGAGCAATGTCTTTCAGTGAGGTTCCAGGTGGTAAAACAGGATTTTTGAATACAATTTCAATCTCTTTACTCTTTCATTTAATCATTGCTTTTGTAAACATAGCCAGTTTCATAAACAAAAACAATATTTGGGGTGGAATAGTTTTTAACATGCAATTAAAGAATGCGAGTACAGGGAAATTGTGAAAATATGCACATTCTCCGGTGGGTATTAAATTAAAGCCACTAAACGAAGACAAAATCTTTATCATCAATCTAAAAACACGTAATTTTATCTAAAAGAGTATAGAGTATAACCGCCTTGCTATTATAATAACTCTCTCAAGCGAGTTCCTTGTAGGGGTAAAGTTCTTCAAAATATCAGTTTCTTATAAATGTGAGGTACTTTTATAACATGCAAACTAGACTACGGAGATACTCTCTCAGACAATCAAATTGCTTGACAAGTGTTTGATAAAACTTACACGACTATGTTAAATGTTGGATATATCATATCGTTTTCCTGTGATTTACTCGAGATACCAGTGCGTGCAAGTTTTGAGTTCGCAAATATCTAAACTGATGCTAAGAAGGAACGTCTCAGTTCATCTATGTTCATAATTTTCATGATCAGAATAACAAGAGGAAACAATAATGTTGTTAGACTGTAAGAAGTCCTTTGTGACGTGTGCAACTTGAGGTCTGTCGTTTTTATGCTGATAGAAAAAGTATTGACGTTGCCAGAATATAGCGACACTCACTTGGCATAATAGTTGGTCAATGTGATGTGTCCACGAGATTAATTCAGCAAACAACGAGTTATAACTGGAAATCGTTTTAAGACACTTGCAAGTCTGAGGGTGTTACATAAGTCGAAACACGACTCATCACTGAACTCCAAACACCATGGCCGCGATGATACGAGGGTAGAGCTATACATCGGTCACGGTGGCATAACTTTAGAATTAGTCCGCGGTACGGTTTACGCCAAACAAGTAGTTTTCCTCATTATTTGTCGACTTAATAGGCGTACACGGTTACCCATTCACTATACATGACGTAGATACTGCCGTGAAAATCTTTTACGCGAATGACGTTGGTGTTGACATAAATTTTGTAGTTGTCTGGTCTTACCCACGTTACACCCGTTCTATATGAACGTGGCTTATCAGCAAACGTTTCTGTATATTTGAAGACTTAATTGATTTGTTTCTTTTTCTCGTCAGTAGTTTATGTATAATTTCATAAAACTATTTACATGAGTTTCGTGAATTTTAATTAGCTTTCGAACGAAATTCACTATACAAAACGTGTATTTATCAAAGCAGAAAATGTGTTTACTTCCGAATTGAAGTTGTGGTTATTTTTAGTCACGACGGGATACTCCGACCTTGTTCGTCGAGTTCCGTGATTTTCCGTTGAGTCTTTACTTTCGGTTTTAATCGCGAATTTTAACATAGAATTAATATAAATTCTGGAGAAAATTATTGAGATTTTTGTGCCTGGGATGCGTTTTATATATTAGTTTAATGTTTGCATAAGTTTTAAGCAAAAGCATGATACATGTACTTGACAATTATCAGCGTTCAATTTAGTAATTTAGTAGGCTTTAAGCAATCGATATTTTCAATAATTGTGTGTGATGATAAAATGTTTTTATATGAAATTCAAAAATTAAAAAAATGTATATGTTTTCGTAGTCTCAAAAAGTAATTTAATACAAAATTCACTTGTTATGGTGTTTGTGAGTAGTCAGAGAGGTATTGTGTTAATGAAGTATTCAATAAAGTAGCAAATCTACGACTTAATTATGAGAGTTATTTTCTTCGAACGTAAGTATGTCATTAAGAAAATTCCTTTCAGAGCACAATGGTACTAAAATTCATTTATGCAAACAAACAAAGCTTTTAGTACGAACTTTTCAAATAGCGAGTATTACCACATCCGACCTGATCCAATTTTGAAGTCAATGCAGCCTTTTCAAATGAAGGGTGTGTTGAAGTTGTTTTCAACAAGAAAAGTAGTAATGCTTATTATTCCATAATGCATGAACGTGATGGGTGTGAGCTTGGTGCACAATAGAACCTGGTTTAGTCCCCTAGTGTCAATAAGTTTACCTCTGTCCGTTTCAAGGCGGAAATCCCATTAGGTTCTTGCTGTTTGTTATTCTTAGTGGCGTTCCTTTTTAAAACAAACGTTTAAAGATAAAATTAAAGCATATCTTTGCTTTTTTGGCAGAGTGGAGAAGTGAGTTTTTGTGCCGGTGCTGTTCCTGATATGTTTTCATAGTCCTTATAAATGAAAAATGACATACGAACAAAAGCGACATTTTACTATTATTTATAAAGCGGTCACTTACATACAAGTTAACCTGGACTATTATGAATATATGTGTTTTGGTACATTTTTATATTACATTGTTTAACAATGATTATTTTATTAGATATATATTCCTGTACTAATTACGTCCTATATAGAATCAAAAAGGAAATATGAACGGGCCACCCAAGGGACCATCTAGTATGAGAATGCATGTAAGGCCTTCAACGTGGAAAGTTAAAAATCGTGAGGTACAAGTACTATTCTTACTTAACTTATAACAGCAGCCATTTAATATTTCATCGCAAAAAAATCAAATGTTTCCTTACTAGATCGTGTCTTCATAGGCTTCTGTATGACCGTCAATGTTTTATGATCATATATAATAGACATCTAGTAGATGCAGTTTGGTCACCATTCGAACTGATAGGTTGTCAAACTGTTCACTGTTCTTCTGCCCCGTGTATCACGAATCAACTATCTCATACTTACTTAGTGCAAGCAGTATGGCATGCAATTTTAAAGTTTCTTCTGTTTTTATTTGCGTGTTAACAGCATAATTCCCATTTACAAAAGGATAAGATAATCAACAGATTACCCCACCCAACAATGCAAACAGAATAGTCGCCAGGCTTAAAACGTTCTGCTTACGTCATGAAAGCACATCAAACGAAATGACAGTAATATATCACGTCGCTGTAAATTACTAACTTGTCAATAAGATTATAAAACAAATCCACTGGTTCTCAATCGTGCTAAAAGTGAAAATTTTGAAAACGAAAGTTGTTAATGGATATTTATTTCCTTGTAAGGTGGGAAGTAAAGGGAGGAGAGTATATGTAACCTATCAGCGGAGGGGCGTTACCATTATCTACCGAGAAGAGTTTTAGACACGCCCCTCATGAATATCGTTATCAGCTCATTAACGATCATAATATATAGGTCGTATTTTAGGTCATTCGTGTTTTTGTACTTTAAATAATGGACTTGTTCACTAAATAGGTGAATAAGCTTATGCATGAAAAGCATTTTATTGATTTAAACAGACCATTTTTATGCGTAACATTTATTTTTGATAGTGTGTATACGCGTTGTAAATTTTATATAATGATATGTTTATAAAAAAGTGTAAAAATTAAAATTGTAAAAATAATTTACCTCTTAATATTGGTGTGCAATGAAACTGGCTATGTTTGTATACGCAATGTTTACGTGGACGACCTGTAATATTAACACTGTGTGGCAATTATAAAACAAGCGCGCTGGCAAGTTTACTGCGCGGCATATGTATTCAATGTGCGGCTTCCCAGGCGTACAGTTGTCGCGTGTTTGCAGCCTTTTTAGTAGAATGACAGTCCTAAGATATCTGTGGAAAGTCAATCAATTGCTGGCAAAGACAATAGTAAATGCTTGTTTGACGAGACAGACATTACAAATACTAGTATGTTAATTTCCAGTAGTATTTGCTTTGTTTTACACCATCTAATTTTATCAACTTCCTAACCTGTGTCCTTTGGTACTCGATACCTGACTCCCAAATGAATTGTAACTAACTGTATTTTTTCTCTCAATAGTTGACATTAGGAGTACTTTGTAATGGGTCATTGAAATTCTACACAAGTACCACTAGCGTCCTATACGCAATCGTCCACTTACTGGATACGATAGAGAGACTAACTTATTGTTCTACTTAATCACCAATTTACCAGTTACATTACATGTAAAATATTTTACTCTTTATCAAAGCGAGAATAAAACTCTCCTTCTCTTCTCACTCTTCACGTGTGTTACCAGACATTTACATGATCACATGTTTATCAGGCACGCCATCATTGGTCTATACCGTTTCAATCTATATGTGATACGACCATATCACTGATACAGGAATCTGTATTGTTACATAGACAGCAATGAGTGAACAAAGGGCAGAACCTTTCATTACGTGATCGAGTTTACACACATGTTCATATAATAATCAACAGACGACAATAAACAATTCTCTTAAAAACATTTATTATTATTATATATTCTAAATATATTATTATATTAGTGTTATTATCCAAACATTACATAAAACTTATAAATAATTTTTCTCAAATTGTTGCGTATAAAAGAATTGATATGAACATTAGAGACAACAAATAAACAGAAAACAAAGTTTACAATCATCATAAACATGACGAATTAACTCACAATTCTCATTGTCTTAATGGTGAACAAACACATTCATGAAAACATTAACACATCAAGATGAATGCAAGTAAAATACATAGATCCTAATTGTAAAAAAAACCCATTAACAATGTATTAATAGTAGGGAATATTTCTTGTTTGGGGTTAGATGGTTCCGCTTCAGTGCTACCCGATGGGGCAGCAAATGTAAAGATCCAAAGTTTTACAAAAAATATAGTTCACATAACAAATCATCATACATCACAAATAATCACACACTTAAAGCCATGGTATAAATATTAAAACTAAAATATCTTCTTGATTACAACAGAACAGTAGTAAGAACAAATGAGATCAATTAAACATGATTTCAAAAAGAACAATCACACTTTGTTTGAAAGCGTCTAACAAATCACATAACTTAAGAACTAGACCAAGTCCACTCGGATACAGAATTGAATGTGTTTAAAAAATTTTTGATAAATGAAAACAACATATACATAGCAAAATAATTATTAAAACAGATATAACTATTATTGAAACATGAAGCAAGTAATGGCAAGAAGAAATAGCTTACTTTTATCTGGGGGTTACCTAGTATAAGGTTTAGTACACTATAAAAATATAAATGTGTCATAAATGCGTCCCAGTACTTGAAATGATAATCACGGTAATTGACGTCGATAAAAAGTACGTTATAACAAATCATAACAGATGTACTTATGTAACAATATACTACGTATTTAACTATTCAGTACTCCTCAATGTATAGATAACTTAGTAATCTAAGTACTAAACATAGGTTTGATAGAATCACTTGATGACAATGTAAAGATTGAAACAAATGAACAAAAATACAAAATTTTCAAAATATCTTTGTTTGATTGATTGAATACAATATGTATAATGTTTTACAATAGTAATATGTACTATGTGTATCATATAACATATATAAACAATAAAATGCAACAAACTATTAGTTTTGGTAGGCATAATGATAATCAGTATTGCAATGTGAACTTGTATTACTTTGGTGTTCTGAATAACTAATTTATAACAATTAAAAGTATTGACAAAAACACACATAGCGAAATTATGGAAATATCTGTTAAATAATACACCTTTGCATTACACATTATTAAAAACAATGAAGTAAATGAATATTCCAATGCCTCATAAAGTCCTTGAACAAAAACATGTTTTAAGATTCTTTGTTTCGATATTACTTATACAACATGATAGAGTCATCTGAACAAAGTCCCAAATTAACTTAATTACTTCATCACACAATGATTCAAAGTATTACATGAATAAGCATGAGTTATTGAAAATAATTTTTGGTACGCATGATGAATTTATTTTCACAATTTCAATTGTTCAAAAGCTATTGGCATATATTATAGTTTGTTGATTATATAACTATTCTTTATTTACTTATTTGAATATATGAAGACACCCTACCGATTAAAAGTAAAATAGAAAAAACTGCCCATGAACAGGAGCAAGTTTTCATCTAAAAAGCAAACTTAATAGGTTTGCAAAAATTCTGCATTTAGATATATACATTTTCATAACGTCTTACAATTTAGTGCCACATGCTCTGACTAAGTGTCATGGCGGTTCACTAACATAATATTCGATTGCACCAATATTCTGTAATATAAAAATGTTGATATATTTTTCTCTCTAGATACAACAGTGTATTTGTACTTATTTTGTTTGTTAGATTATCATGCGTTTAATTAACAAACTTAAGTCTAATTTTACGGAATGATGTTTCCGTTTATTTCGTAAGCTAGATATCGGCGATAACCGAGATCCTATAATGTTTGTTAAATTTTCTTAATTTTCCTAACAACAAGTGCTGATTTAGATTTTTTTCATAAAAACGCTATAAAACGTAAAAAATAAGATAATCAAGATCAACTTCAATCCAAATTTTACATAAAAGTCGACTTACTTATATCTCGTCGCTTGGAATCATTCTATTATACACCTGGTTTATCTAACTACAGGGTGACTAATAGCACACATAACTGGCTGGTGACAGTGAATTCTACTTTTTATTTGTTTAATGGAAATACTTGAACCTTATTTTCCCTAAAAAATCCAACAATCAAACAACCCTTCTTTCCATCATATAACAATGACCTTGGAGTAGATAACAAAGATGTATGAAAAATAACCACACCTAGATTCTTACCTACCGTATCATATACAACAACATTATCAGAACTTTGTTCAAGCACCATTAACTTATCATCTGTTGTAAATGTTATAGCACGTGAATCATTCCTTAATACAAAGGAATACAATATTTTACCATCTGGATCTAATACACTAACAGTACTACCATTAACATGATAAACTCTCGTTTTTTCTTCGTTAGTGACCAAAACGCGACAGTCAGATGAGCCACGAAACCTCGTGAAATCATTGAGTATTGATTTTACAAACGATCCTGATAATGAATATAAACGTATACCATCCATACATAGAATCCAAAACTGATCTCTACAATATATCATATATTCGGGAAACTCTATTTCTTCTAAAGCTAAGGATTTCTCATACACAATCGTGTCTAATATTGTTAAGTAAGTTAATTTCCCCGACCTATCTAAAACCACTACTTGTGATGAGGACACAGATACTACATTAACAGGTGTCTCGTCGAACTTGTAGAAATCTTTGACGTTGTATTTATTATCAAGTCTCTTCAGCTTATTGTTGCGTGAGTCTAATAATATAACATTACCATCAGACATCTGACACATATCTTGTATGACGCATTCCCTCCCATCAGAATCTACACGTACGATAACATCTTTGGCGGGTTGTATTTGAAAGGTCTGACTGATTGATAGCTGTTAAATAATATATACATGTATAGTTCAGTAAAGTATTGTAGCATTGAAACTGTTACTTTTATAGTACATGTATTACAGTCCAACTTGAAAAAACAAATAACTGACTACTGCCCTAAATGATTTATAATCAGTGGTAGGATGGAGAATGACCGTAGAAAAACCATGCACGGAAGTATGCCCAGCACGGGAATCTAACCCACGACCCCTCGATCAGAAAGACATGAGAACTACCGACTGAGCTAGCCGGGCGGGTAGCAGTGTGACAACGACAGGAAAATGCGCGTGATAAATTTGAATTTATTCCCGATATTGTCAAATGAGCAATATTCTTTGAACGTACGAACCTAAGTAGATTGGTGTAGGCTAGTATTTCATAGTTCCGTGCTCCGTCTTCCACGTCCGTGTCCGCGTACGTGTCTGTGTCCGCGATTTTTCATTAAACAAAAAATCGTTGGGTCTATTCCATACGTCCGATCCGTGACCGCTTCCGTGTCTGTGTCGTTTCGCTCGGCGAACGAAATGTCACGTACACGGATCGTTCGCGGATGTATATTGATTATAATCTACGACACAAGCACATAAAACAAGTAAATTGCTAAAGATACTGTTCAGAACAAAAATACAAATTTTGATGTCACAAATAGCGACCACAAAGTCGCGTCGATAAACACGAATATATGGAATTCATCGGAAAAAATCATAGAGGATGGCCAAATTATCTATTCGGTAAAGCAATCACAGTTCCTAACATTAGCTAGTGGTGAAATATCACACTTTCTATGATAAAAACTGTGTATGCATCTCTAACAACTGCAAAAGAACACTTAATTAAGTTTCACGCATTGTTTACACACGACTTAAAAAAAATATGGAATACCCCGCACGGACGTGAACAATACGGACGCGGTCGCGTACACTGACGAGGACGAGGGAGCACGGAACTATGGAATACTTGCCTAAATCGCAAAGAAAGTTAGAATATATCACCATTTTGCGAACAAAAATCTTGTATTTTAAAATTTTAGTTTTTGTACAGCACCTGAATTAAAGCTATGTTCAATAACGGCTATCAATAAGATACAGAAAGTTGAACTTCGAGTTTCATGCATGGCTCAAACAAAGAAAGATAGCATAGTTGAACTTCATTTTTCACATGTTGTGAAAAATGCGCGCGTGTTTTTCACAAAATACATAGAAATGCATTTTTTTTTCACAACTAAAAATGAGATGAAAAAGTGTTTGAATTTTTTTTTCAAAATTTTTCACACCTGAAAAATTTAAGTTGCCAGCTGTGTCTCAAGAATTAGCATTTTAAGATTGCCCTCATTTCATGTGTACACCAAGGATGGATTTTGAGGGGCTGGGCGGAATTTTTAAAAAATCAACAAAAAATGCTGTAGAAATGAAACTTGTACTTTGTTAAATATTACTATCTTGGGTTGCTTTCAGTGCGAGACTGTTTGTTACGGACATAAATGCAGTTTCTAGGGGCGCTTAATTGGATGATAGTGACCTATTGCGGTTGCAAGGTAGAATGCTTGGACCTAAATGGATCGCTAGGGCACAAGCATACTTGCTATGGACCATAAATGTGTTGTTTATGGCGCTTTTGTGGCTGCTATAGACCCGCTTGAGATTCCTCGGGGCACAAGTGTAGTTGCTATTGATATTTATGATGTATTTACCGTAAAGCGGTTACTAGGGGCAAAATGTGGTTGTTATGGACTCTTAGGCTGCTACGTTAGGTGCTTATGAGGTTACAATAGACCTTAATGTGGTAACTTAGGGAGCAAAATTTTTTGTCATGGACCTTAGGGTAGTTGTGACATCTAGCGTCCGAGTTGCGACATTTAAGGGTGTGCGCTATTGCTTTTGATGTCCAGGTCTAAGGTCACCATATCTTTACTGAGGATAGCCCTCCATCTCCAACAGACCCAGGTTTTACAGCACAAAGGCGTATAATGCACGCTCAGTGGAGCAATTGATTTTTTCTTTTGATCTGAGGTCACGGTCATGCTGCTGAGTTTAAATCAATCATAGATTATCAGTAGGGGACTTCAGTATTGAATTTAGTTAATCACAAAATTAACTTGTTAGTTTAGTTCGATAAGTGATTATCTTCTTATGAAACTTTATAACTCCTTACCAGTTAACGATTTTGTATTATTGGAAAGTGATTAACTAGATACGTACGTAGCTTACGATTACATTATAATAAATTGAAAGTGTATTTTGACTTTTGATGTTACGTCTATGGAACCATTTTAGTACTATACATTATCCCGTTCCTCTAACCAATTCATAAGTAATATAATAAATAAATCACTTATTATTTAAGTGCAGTATGTGAACCGCCCATGTTACTTACTTACGTATTTATAAACACTTTACTTTACTTGAGCTAGCTTGCCAATTTTACAAAGTACCAAACAGATTTCATGAAAACTATGTTTTCGATGTACAACTTACATTTAAACTCTTATTTCAACTTTTTAACGGTCATTCATTAAATAAACTTGTTTGGACACTTTCCTTTACTAGACTTAACTCTCCTTCTTATAAGCTTGGAACACCTTTTTCTGTACAAGAGATTGTTAATTTGTAAATCTAAGAAATTACGTAGACAATTGTAGTCAGTATATAGTTAAATTGTATTACAACAAAAACAAAACTTACTGCACTGATGAGAGAAGATATCACACCATCTTGCTTACTGTTTTCTTCTTTCAAATCATTGATTTTTTTCTCCACCTTTAATTTCTGCAAATATATGTTGATGATATAATCTTCACTTTCATATTGATACGTATTTAACACGAAAATTATAACAGAAAATGTTTATACTTATACGTCTTTTTGTACATTCTTAGTTTACCTAAACTTATACTTCGCACAACCATGTTTTATTCCGTTGGAATATAGTCTTTTTCAAACGGCTCTTTTAATACATAGACTGTTGTATTTTCGTTATATACACATGTATTCTAATTTGAATTGTTGTTAAATGTTTCTGTTTGTAATAGTAGCTTTCCATTCATTTTATTTATATTTGTGTTTAATTTTTAGAATGTTCAAATATGCTTTTCTTAAAACATTGAAGCGACAGCATTATTAAGAACAGCATCGTTTTTTTTTCATTTGGATTTAAAAGTTCAAAGGTATTATTATCAGTATTATACAATTTGAAAACCGCCCACCTTACAAGTTTGCCTGCAAATCTTCAATTACTAGTGAGAGCTTGCCAATTTTGCTAGGATTCGAAAAATATTTCATGGTAACTCGCACTTTTAACATTTAACGCTTTTCATTTTTTCCGTATCTAGGCCTAGCAGTTAATCGAAGAATATAAATATTATTATCACTTTGTTGGCAAACCAGAAACTGATTTTGTCAAATGTAGTCAGTATTGTTTAATTTCAAAACAACAAAAGCTTACAGTTATTTCCAGAGAAGATATCACAATATCTTGTTGACGTTGTCCTTGTTTCACATCGATGATTTCCTTTCCCATTTTATCTTTTTCTTGTTTAAGATCCTTGATTTCTTTATCAATCTGCAACATGTCACAATAATAAATATTAAACTCAACATTTTATCGTATTGATTTATCGCATAGCCTTAATCGTTTGTTTGTTTCTTAGTTGAGTTTAACACCGAAGGAACAGATTGTATAGGTTGTATCACGGCGGTCAGTCAACCAACACACTCCTCATGAAAAGGCAAACTAACTAGGTTAAGCTGTTAACCAACTATTAAGTGACTGACACCTGCCCTACATTAAATATTATTGGCAAAATAAGAATGGCAGTTTAAAACAATCATGACAAAGCTCCATGAAAGTATGCCCAGTCCAAGAATCGAACTTACGACTCCTCAATCAGTAGACCTTTGGGCTAACAACTGAGCTGGTCTGGCAGCCCGCCTTAAATCATATTAAAAAGGAAATAAATACGAAGAAGAAATCTTATTGTTTGAAATAATATATTACCGTAAAGCATAAAGCTTCAATAATTATTATTTAAGATGTGACTTGATCTAATTATTATTATCTAAGGTATGACGACATCTCGACGTATTCGAAGAAGATAGTTCAGGGGTCAATATTGGCCCCATTCCAAAGGTACACAATTTTGAATAAAATGCATTTAAGTTTAAAACTATAACGGCTTGCTTTCCCATATTTGACAAGATTTTGATGCCCTCTATAAATGTTGCCCGAATTATTACTCTATGGTCAATATTGGCCCATCGCAAGGGTCAACAAATAGGAAAACATTTTTAAGATATCTTGTTCTGACACCATTATACACTCCCCTCGCAGCTCAGTAAATACATTTCATTTACCCGCTGCCTTAAAACTAGTCGATTTATGATATTGACCTTCACTATGAACCTTTGAACGACCAATGAAAGTTTACCAAATTCCAATTTAGCTGAAAAACTTTATACGCATTTTCATTGGTTGAACAGGTAAACAACGCCTTATAAGGTATGATCATACTAGTGACAAATGCAACCTCGTATGACGTCATATATAACGTGGCTACACTTTGTATTTAAGTTCAATAAGTTGCTCTATGTTTACAGTTTTAAGATCAGAGATACGCGTTCAAAAATATCAATGTTAACTTTCATTTTTGTTAATTTTCCATTATATAACTTATGCAAAAATGTCCAACATCTTTGCATTTGAAATTATAGGCGTGAGAATGTTTTGCATCTATTTTTAAAAACCACGTGACAGTCATGCGATTTTAAAGTTTTTATGTCTCTGTCTAAAAATAGCAATATCAGTTTGCACGTAGTATTTTAGCAGAGGTAGAAAGTGAACGAGTACGAGTGAATCTTTCGAACCGATGAAATGGAGAGTAACACCATTAGACCTTGAAATTTCATATTTAACATATAGCATCGTCTTGAGGCCCTCTGCATATGTTGCAGTAAATACTTTTGTGTCAACCCTAAGGGAAAATAGAACTCTCTAAGTAAGAACACCATCATATATTTTTTTTTCTGACACTGTTTGGCCTAGAGGTTTTATATTTGAATTATGACATCATATTGCGGTTTTCTACACAAGATGCCCACATTATGACACTGGGGTCAATATTAGCCCTTTCCAAGCGGTGAATTGTTTTAAATAAGTAAACCATAAAATATATGTTATGTATAACATCGTTAGGTTTCATATTTGACTTCACATTGAAGTCCTCTACAAAGCTACTCAAATTATAAGTCTCCTACCGGTGATTGCACCGAAGGGGACTTTAGGTTTGCACTCTGTTCGTCTGTCTGTCCATCTGTCCTTCCGTCTATCTGTCTATCTCTCGGTCGCATATATCTGGATCCCGCGATATGAAAATAATTATATATCCTAGCTATGTTGCTGAAACTTGGTATTTGAATACATAGCAGTGAGTAGATTATACACGTCATTATCTTATCTCTTTCTGACCAAAATTTGGCTGCTATGGATACGTAAATAGTCAAAACTTGATAAAAAGGTTGTATCCTGGTGTAACTTAAACTCTACCGTAGCTATATCGATGAAACTTGGTAAGTGAATAAATAGTGTTATATGATATAATTGTATTTGTATGCAATGTGACATAATTATCTTTAGTCATAATGTCCTTGAGGTTTTCAAACTGTTTTTTGTTTACAATATAAGCAGAGTTATATATTTTATTTTTGTGCAACATTCTAGACTGTTCTTTTTATTATAGAACCAACTTGAGTATTCTTTAATTTTCTGGAATGTTCTGTATGTGTATATAAGGATTACTGGTCCTGGGTTAGGGGTGCAGAGTAATTCAGTCATTTAAAGCCATTACACCAGACATAGTGTTGAAATAAATGGAATATTAAATTTACATCTATCTTTGGATTTAAATTGTGGGAATAATTTGGTTATAAAATTCACATGTTAAGTTTGACTTAAAATTTTGAATACTTTTAAAATTGGATTTTTTAATGTTGGATTTCAACCAGGATCAGTGAACTGTTAGATTTTACATAGACCAGATATTATTAAAATTATGTATTTTCGTCTGCTTGTATTTTTCGATACAGTTCTGTTAATGAATGAACTTGTATTGCTTCATTATAGTTTGTTGCTGTCTTCATTCATTTTTGTACCGTTATAATGACAATGATTTAACCATTTCACATTAAAAGTTGGACTTAAAGTTTGGAATACTTGGATATTTTTTTACGAAACTTGTTACCTGAATATGTTGCAATTAGTACATTTTGCACATAGTTGCATTTTCTTATTATGGGTCAAAGTCTAGCTTTTATGGATACAGAAATTGCAAAATTTGATTAACAATCTTGTATTTAAGCATAACGCATAATCTATTCAACCTATATTGTTAAAACTTAGTATGTTAATATGTTGCAATGATTAGAATATGCTTATCAATGACTTATCTTCATCACCAAAATTGTTGTATTACGGTTTAACTTAAATTGCACGTCGGAATGATAACTCCACAAGGGATGTACTTGGGATCACCAAATTTTATTTGTTGATAAAGAAGTCTGGGACTTCATATGGGAAAGGTTTGTCTGGACGATAACTCAATGAGGAATGTATCTAGGATTACCAAATCTAATGTGTGGATAGCCCTTAGTTTTTAGGTCCCCGGGTTAAAGGTCATGGTCACTGGGTATTCGTATGGAAAACTTTGTCCTGAACATAAATCAACAAGAAGCGTATCTAGGTTCACCAATTTGAAGTCCTAGATTTTTCTAGTATAATACCCAGACGTAACGTATAGAATTTTAACGTGTAATATCCATATTTAATTGCAGTATGTGCACCGCTCATCTCACCAACTTGCACATGAAGACTTGTGCTAGCTTTCCAATTTTAAAAGGTGCCGAAAATGGTTTCCTGGAAACTGTGCATTCGATGTATAACTTACATTTTAACTCTTATTTCAGCTTTTATCAAACGAACTTGACTGGACACTTTTTTACTAGACTTAACTCTCCTTCTTACAAGTAAACAAATAAGTTTGTTTGTTATGTTTTTAATTGAGGAAATGGAGTGTTCAAATGCAGTCAGTATATAACTTAATTGTATTACAATAAATACTTACAGTACTCTTGAGAGAAGATATCACACCATCTTGTTTACTTTTTTCTTTTTTCAAATCATTGATTTCTTTCTCCATCTGCAATTTCTGCAAATATGTTTTAATGATTATAATCTACACTTTCATATTGATACGTATTTAACACAAAAATTAGATCAGAAATTTTGCATGAAGCCTCTTTTGAACAAGTTTACCTGAACCAATAATCCGTTTAAATATTTTTTTCACCTGTAGTAATACATTCTTATTTTTATTTTTTGTTATATACATATGTGTTCTAATATGTTTTTAATTGGATTTTAACGCCGTGTCAACACAATTTAGTTCATTTTTCGGCATCCAGCGCACCTAACCTAGCTTTCCTGGACCCTTGTCGATATCCAGTATTCCCCTACCCTTTCACAAGGCCAAAAACTTCTCCATAGTATCTATAAATGGGGGGGGGATTGAGAATAATGTCAAATGTTCATAAAAAGGTATAACCCCCCCGGGTGGGATTTCAAATCCGAGATTTCGAATCCCGGCGCGCTTACAACTGCGCTAGCGACCAGGGTTGTATTCTAATTTGTATTGTTGTAAAATGTTGTATTTGTAATAAAAACTTTCTATTAATTTTATTTATATTTGTGTTTTTTCTTTGTTCTGTTCAATTATGCTCTATAAAACATTGAAGCGACAGCATTATTGTAAGAACAAAAATGTTTTTTTTTTCTTTAATGGATTCAAAAGTTTTAAGGTATAATTATCATTATAGTACAATATGAAAACCGCCCACCTTACAAACTTGCCTCCAAATCTTCCATTACTAGTGACAACTTGCAATTTTTGCAAGGATTCGAAAAAGATTTCATGGTAACTGGGTATTCAATGTATAATTTACATATTAAAGCACTTTTCACAATTTTTTTACACTTATTATATTTTTCCGTAACTAGGCATAGTAGTTAATCTAAGAATATAAATATTATCATCACTTGGTTGGCAAAACAGAAACTGATGTTTCAAATGTAGTCAGTATTGTTTAATTGCGTAACAACAAAAGCTTACTGTTAATTCCAGAGAAGATATCACACCATCTTGTTGACTTTTTCCTTGTTTCACATCGATGATTTCTTTTCCCATTTTATCTTTTTCTTGTTTTAGATCCTTGATATCTTTATCCATCTGCAATATGTCCCAATCGTAAATATTAAACTAAACAATCTTTCGCATTGATTGGTCGCAAAGCCTTAATTGTTTGTTTGTTTCTTAGTTGAGTTTAACGCCAAAGGAACATATTGATTGTATAGGTTGTATCACGGCGGTCAGTCAACCTATCCACTACTCATGAAAAGGCTAAATATCATGATTAAGCTGTTAACTTACTACTAAACGCACACTTTCTTCAGTGACTGACACCTGCCCTACATAATTAAAAATCACTGGCAAAAAGGAAAATGGCAGAAGAAAACAAATCATGAAAAAGCTCCACGAAAGTATGTCCCGCCCGGGATTCGAACTCACGACCTCTCGATCAGTAGACTTTCGTGCTACCAACTTAGTTGGCCTGGCGGCCGGCCTTGAATCATTTTGAAAAGGCAATAAATATGAAGAAGTAATCTTATTGTTTGAAATAATCTATTTCCGTTAAGCATAAAGCTTCAATGATTATTATCTAAGATTTGACAAAATCTAAGTATAATTATTTAAGATATGACGATATCTCGACGTTTTCGAAAAAGATATTTCAGAGGTCAATTTTGGCCCCATTTCAAAGGTACACAATTTTGAATAAAATACATTTAAGTTTAAAACTATAACGCCTTGCTTTTCTATATTAGACATGATCTCGATGTCCTATATAAATGTTGCCCGAATTATTACCCTAGGGTCAAAATTGGCCCATCGCAAGGGTCAACAAATAAGAAAACATTTTAATATATCTTGTTATTACACCATTAGGCCTTGAAATTTCATATTTAACATATGGCATTATTTTGAGGCCCTCTACAAATGTTGCCCAAATCATTACCCTAGTGTCAACCCCAAGAAACAACAAAGCTCTCTAAAAATGAAAACTAGCATAAATATATTTTTTGTCACCGCTAGGCCTAGATGTTCCATATTTGAGTTTTGACATCATATTGCGGTCCTCTACAAAAGTTGCCAAAATTATGACCCTGTGGTCAATATTGGCCCTTTCCCAGGGGTCAATTGTTTAAAATAAGGAAATCATCCAATATATTTTGTTTAACACCGCAAGGTTCCGTATTTGACTTCATCTTGAAGTCCTCTACAAAGCAACACATGCTCAAATTATAAGTCCCCTACGGGTATTTACATCGGAGGAGACTATAGGTTTGCACTCCGTCCGTCTGTCCGTCCATCTGTCCTTCCGTCTGCATGCTGATTGCTTAAATCTTGATCCCGCGATATCGAAAAAAGTATCCAAGCTATGTCGCTGAAACTTGGTATTTAATACACTGCAGTGAGTAGATTATGCACGTCATTGTCTTTTGTTTTTCTAACTAAAATTTTGGTTGCTATGGATACGAAAATAGTCACAATTTGATCAAAAATGTTGTATCCTGATGTAATTTATGATTATATCCAAGCTATTTCGATGAAACTTGGTATGTGAATAAATGGTGTTACATGATATAAAAGTATATGTATGCAATGTGACATAATTATCTTTTATCAGAATATCCTAGAGGTTTTCAAACTGTTCTTTTTGTTTACATTGTATGCAGAGTTATATATTTTATTTTTTGTGGAAAATTCTAGACTGTTCTTTTTATTATGGAACCAACTTGATCATTCTATAATTTTCTGGAATGTTCCGTATGTGTATATAAGGATTACTGGTCCTGGGTTAGGGGTGCAGATTATTTCAGTCATTAAAAGCCATTCTACCAGACATAGTGTTGAAATAAATGGAATATTAAATTCACATCTATCTTCGGATTTAAATTGTGGGAATAGTTTGATTATTCAGTTCACATTTAAAGTTGGACTTAAAATTTGGAATACTTGGATATTTAATGTTGGATTTCAACCAGGATCAGTAAACTGTTGGATTCTCAACCAGGATCAGTTAACTGTAGGATTTTACATAGACCAGATTATATTTAAAATAATATATTTTCTTCTGTTTGTAACTTTCGATACTGTTCTGTTGATAAATAAACTTGTATCGGTTCATTATAGTTTTTCGCTGTCTTCATTCATTTTCTGTACCGTTACAACGTTAATTATGCACATTGTTGTCGTTTCTTTTTCTGACCCAAATTTTGGGTGCTATGGATACGAAAGTAGTCAAACTTTGATTATAAAGCTTGTATTCCTGTGTATTACATACTCTATCCAAACTTGTTACTTGAATATGTTGCAATTAGTAGATTATGCACATAGTTGCATTTTCTTTTTCTGGTTA
This sequence comes from Mactra quadrangularis, assembly GCA_025267735.1. Classification (NCBI taxonomy): domain Eukaryota; kingdom Metazoa; phylum Mollusca; class Bivalvia; order Venerida; family Mactridae; genus Mactra; species Mactra quadrangularis. Next base: position 49,265,134 of record CM046311.1, read on the forward strand.
AAAGTCTGGCTGCTATGGATACAGAAATTGCTAAATTTGATAAGAAATATTGTAATTAGGCGTAACGCATAATCTATTCAACCTATATTGATAAAACTTATCATGTAAATATGTGCGAATAGCCCCTGGTTCAAGGGTGTGCCCTATTGCTTCTGAAACTCCGGGGTTTAAGGTCACCAGATCTTTACTGTGGATAACCCTCCATCTCCAACAAACCCAGACTTTGACAGCACCCAGGCGTATAATACCGGCCTAGTAATGCAATTGCCTTTTGTCTGAGGTCACGGTCATTCTGCTGTGCTTAAATTGATCATAGATTACCGGCAGGGGACTTCAGTATAGCCTGAAATACAAACTGACCCTTGTTGCATTAGGGTCAACAGATTTGAATAAGGAAAACATTAAATCTTTTTTGTCCGACACCGTTAGGCACAATGGTTACATATTTAACTTAATCTTGGTCCTCTACAAAGCTACCCAAATTCTTACCCTGGGGTCAACAGGATTGAATAAGAAAACCATCAAATATATTTTTGCCCGACACCATTAGGATAGGTGTTCGACATTCGACATTTGACATCATCTTGAGGACATCCCCTTTGAATGTTAAGTTGACAATAGAGGAAGAGATTTAAACTGCTTACCTTTTGACACATTTGCAATGAACTCCGAGCAATGAAACAACGAAAATCAACATCTTTCATAGATTCCACAACATTTCACTTTCGCTTATTTTTGATCATGGAGTTTGACATTTTTAGGGTTAAAGTATTTACTGGAAAAGCCGAATATTCATGAAAAAAATCGAAAGACACTCATTGGAGTTGTATCTTGAGCTAATAAATCCCGTTTTACTTTAAAAATATGTGTTTAATATTTTTTCAAATACTTGTTGCCAATGGCATTTGAACAATTTTGATGTGTTAGTATCAATATTAAATAGAAATGCAATTATTAAGACGCGACAAACAATCGTTGTAAGTACAATAGAATGATTTCGTTTGTTAATTAATGAGTGTCTTTCGTTTTTTTCATGAGTATTCGGGTTTTCCGGAAAATTCATTAACCCAAAAAATGTCAAACTCCATGATCAAAAATAAGAGAAAGTGAAATGCTGTGGAATCTATGAAGGATGTTGATTTTTGTTGTTTCATTGCTCGGAGTTCATTGCAAATGTGTCAAAAGGTAAGCAGTTTAAATCTCTTCCTCTATTGTCAACTTAACATCATTATAACCGTACCAGAAACATGACCCCTATTCTGGTCCCTAATTCAGAGTTGAAGGGGTTTTGATGCAACGCTATATCATCAAAGCATTGAGGGATAAGTTCTTCAAATGCTGTTAAATTTTCAAGTTCTACAGAAGTTTCTTTGTTTTGTTTGGTCATTTGCAATTTTATGCAGAAAAATATGGACCTAAACCTTAAATCATTAAACATAGTTTGAATTGAAAATGCAAAAAGGCCACATTATATGGAACGGAATGTGTATTTTCACTTTTGATGTTACGTCTAAAAATCATGTCAGTACGACATGTTATCCGGTTCCTCCAACCAATTTACAAGTAACATGACAAATTAAATATTCACCATTTGTATTAAAACATTAACTGGTAAAAAAAAAATACTTAGGTAAATAGTATATTATGTATAGGTCGTTTGCGTTAAATCTGGACCCCTAAAATCATGAAATATCTCAATAACTATCGGATGGAATTAACACAAATTTTGTATGTGACCATAACTAGCATTTTCCTTCTCAAATCCAAAAATTCAGAATTTTTCTTTTATTACATAGCATACTTCCCATAGACATGCAATGCAAATTTTGAAGCCAAAAAGAGACTTTTGTTAAATGAGCATTTGCCATAATCAGAACAGCCACATAACAGTAGATACAAAATAATAGCTAAATATGAGGCCCGGTTAGAAATTTTATTTGATAACAAAGTATAACAGTATATACAAACTCAAATATCATCATCACTGTCGTCTGTATCGTCAAAATCTATACAAATTCTACAAGTACGATTTTAAAGACGGGCCTCTGCTTTACAATTCAGTGGACCGTAGAGTGTTTATTTAAGCGACAAATTTACAGTAAACGCACGGGACTTTGTATAAATACCCTGGAAGTATGACAATGTTATAATCAGAACAGCTTATTTTACCTCCCGCCGGATTTTTGATAAAAAAATCCAAATATTTTGCATTATACCTAATATGGAAAACTTTTTTATTTATCTATTAAAAATTATGAAAATTTAAATCCTAGAAGGAAAAATTGAAATAAGATTGTATTAATTTTTTTAGCAAAATCGCTGTTATAGTTTAAAAGATATTTACGGCAAATAGGGGTCCAGCATAAACGCAAACGACCTATAATATAATAATAAGTGATTATTTTGTTACGAAATTAAAGAAACTACTTACCAGCTTAACTAGTAACGAGACTAGCTAACCACATAATTTACTACGAAATAATGACGTTGTCATGTAACATACATATTCCATCAGAAAACAATGAATACATACTTATTAATCTCTTTGTTGTCCGTAAAACTATACCCAGTCTAGATAAATTGTATTAAGGCAAATATACAAATAATATTGGAATGCAAACTTACTGTACTCTTGAGTGAAGATATCTCCTTATCATGTTTACTTTTTTCTTGCTTCAAATCATTTATGTTTTTCTGTGTATGCAATACCTTGAAATATATCAATGTTATATTTATATATAATTAATCACTTACCACTTATATTAAAACAAAATTTTATTCAAAGCAAAATACTTGGGTACCTAGTTAATCAAATACCGAGCTTGTCCGTCAAATGATAATTTAATTTAATTATGTTTTATGAGTGATAATGGATTAACTAGTAACGTGTCTAGCTGTAAATATAATTAACTACATTATAATAAAATTACCTTGTGACATACATGTGCGTATCTTCTTTGTATGTTTTGAAATCATCCAAAAGTATTTAAATTGAAAATGCAAAATGGATCAGATTATAATGAACGGAAAGTGTATTTAAACTTTTGATGTTACGTCTTTAAAACCACTTCAGTACTACACATTATCCCGTTCTTCTAACCAATTCACAAGTAATATAATAAATAAATCACTTACCACTTGTATTAAATTGATAACTGGTAAGTAGTGATATACTTAGGTAAATAGTTTATCAAATAATTAGATTGTCCGTCAAGTAATAATTTAGCTACGAAATTAGACAACTATTTACAAGCTTACAATTTTATATAATTGATCAGGGATTTATAGTAACGTGACTAGCTAACACTATAATTATCTTCACTTAAATGACGTTACCACAATATAATCATATTTCACCAGAAAACGTGAGTATACACCTAACAATAACTTTGTTGGTAGTTCAGCATATAGCGATTGCAACTATACTCAGTCCAAATAAATTGTACAAATATACAAATAATATTGAAATGAAAACTTACTGTACTCTTAAGTGACGATATCTCTTTTTCATGCTTACTTTTTTCTTGCTACAGATCATCTACTTCCCTCTTCATCTGAAATATATTCAAATATGTTGTAATTACATAAATTCTCACTGTTCTGTGTATAAATCATCAAATATTATTTAAATGGCCCACAAAGAACAAAAAGTCTACATTTAAATTGGATTGTAACGTTTAATGACCATGATAGTGCAATATGTAAACGGCACACCTAACTAACTTGACTGGACGAGACGCTGGCACAGATTCATTTCTATAGAGGACACTTGATATTAGTAATATAGTTTAATATAGTTCGAATAGTTAATCCTGTTTCTTCTTGGCACTAGAACTTAAAACTTCTACTTGAAATAATACAACATACCACCGAAGCATACTTATTTGAATTGTTTATTCGCTTTGTGATGTGTGATATTTTGCCTTCCAGTACAATAGTCTGACTCTCCGGCTTTCGAAATGAGAACTTATACGCAATTTTACATTACATGATGGCATAATTTAGCCGAATAAGTAGTAAGGTATATCTTCACCATCTAATCATTTACCTCTTATCCATTAGCACTAACTATTTAGTAGTAAATGACAAAATTAACTTGTTTCCGTACCAGTTAACGATTTTATATTATTGGAAAGTGATTAACTAGAAACATACGTAGCTAACGATGTAATTGTCTTCTAAATAAAGTAGAGATCGAGTAGCATATATAATTTAATTCATATTTGGCCTTTATATTTGTTAAGTTCAATTATGCTTTTGAAAAAACATCGACTGAATAATCATATACTTATCAATCACTTTGTTTAATAAATGATGTTAACGAATTTAAATAAAAACTTGTAAATATTGTAATCTTGCAAGAAGACAAATATCATATATTTAACTTTAGAGTTTTACTTTTCAGGAATAAATGAAGAAAATGGTAAACCAATGTAAATATCTGGCAAACCGAAAAATGCCATCATATTTACCTAGTTCAGAATTTTAATTAGGTTAAAAATGTTCCAGATGTCTTCAGCAAAGGTATCTCAACATGTGAATAAATTTTTCTCTACTTAAACTCTTTATTTTGTTTCCCATTTACAATATTTATAATATATCATAATTAGTTACACAAAAATTGATTAACATTTAATGATATATATATCATGGTATGTACATATACACACAAGCACACACACCATAACACCCCTGCAGGCGCGCCACCTACACGCTCACACACATTCACTTAACACCCCCTGCAACGAACACAAACCAGGAAATGACCAATACCAAAAGTATTCAATTAAATTGCATAGGGCAACAATATCTTTACTGTTAGGAGTAGATATCTCTTTTTCTTGTGAACGTTTTTCTTGCGTCTAATCCTTGAAAATATTTTTTCATATATTTCAAAAGTTTGTACACGTGGCTAATAATTATCAAACAGAATTTGAATTTATTATAAAGAAATACGATGTGGAAACCACATAAAAGCAGTATTTTACACCTGATTTGGTAAAAAGATAATGGGTTTATGTTACTATAAAAAGGAAGTTATATTGAGATGAATCAGTTTGTGCATTTTTTATATTGATTTCACTGCTGTGGGAGAGACTATGAGAGAAATCAATATTATTGTCAATTGTTTATGGAATTGTATGTACAAATGTCAATTTTCTAGAATTAAGCGAGGAAAAGTTAAAGTATCATTCTTTCATGGTATATTACCATGTAATGTTTTAAAGTATGATATTTTACTGAATTGAAGACATAGGTAATAAATCAATTTGTGGCAAAATATACAAAGAGCAATACTTCAACACTTAGCAAGGAAAAGTTGCGAGTGTTTTATACGTTTAATACTTCTATGGCACGAACATGTTGGATGACGAAACACCAACATATAGCAAAGAAAGAATACAAGTAGTAAAACTCCATAATATAATTTACCACATAATAATAAAGTTACATTGTGACAAGCATATGTAACCATTCAACATTGAATTTATATATATCCATAGTTAATTGGTAGTTAAGATTATGACTTTTTGTTTCCATTGTACACGTTCCAGTTGAATTAAGTTATGACACATTTATTCTAATTGTTTTGAAATTTAAAAAAGTATTGTTCTCTTTCTGTCGACTTTTTTCTTCTTTCAAATAACTATTTTCTTTCTCCATTTGCAATTTATGCAAATACATTGTATTTTTAATAACTATATAATCGTCATTTTGTATGCTTTCAAATCATCAAACATAATTTGAAATGAAAATGCAAAAAGGCCACATTATATTGAACGAAAAGTATATTTTCATTTTTGATGTTACGCCTAAAAATCATGTTAGTACGACATGTTATCCGGTTCCTCTAACCAATTTACAAGTAACATTACAAATAAAACACTTACCATTTGTATTAAAACGATAATTGATAAGTAGTAAATTACTTAGGTAAATAGTTAATTAAATTATGAACTTGTTCGACAAGTGATTATTTAGTTACGTAATTGAAGAAATTATTTACCAGCTTAACTAGTAACGTGACTAGCTGACCATATAATTTACTACAAAATAATGACGTTGCCATGTAACATACATATTCCACCAGAAAACAATGAATATATACTTATGAATCTATTTGTTGTCCGTTCAACTATGCCTAGTGTAGATAAATTGTATTAGGACAAATGTACAAATAATATTGAAATAAAAACTAACTTTACTCTTGAGTAAAGATATCTCCACATCTTGTTTACTTTTTTCTTGCTTCAAATCTTTTATGTTTTCCTCCGTCTGCAATACATTGAAATATATTAATGTTATATATTATTCGATATTATACAAAAAACTATGATATTATGGTTTTATGACCCACAAGTATACAAAGTATACGGTGTTACATTGTTATATGATATTGCATCATTTTGGTGGGGGTGTTGATACATAAATCTGGAACAATCTTGAATGTACTACCCAATTGTTATTTTACCATGATGTTTCTAAAATATTCGTGAACGTTCTATGATTATTTATAAATGTCACTGGTGCTGGGTTGACTACCATTCAGTCACACTCTTCAGTAAGTATTCTACAGTCATCAAATTTAGTTATAACGTAACAATCATTTTGGGTGTTCATAAATATCATCAGACAGTGTTGGAATAATAGAATTATCATCTTTATTTTGATTTAATTGTGGGAATACAACGAGAATATTAGGTTAGTGTCAAACTGTAGTTAGTTTATGGTTTGCAGACTCGAATAATCCTTTTAGAGACGAGTTAAATACATTTGTATTTCTTCATTGCAATTTGTAGCTGGTTTCATTTCTTTTCAGTACCGTAACATGAAATATATTGCTATTAGGCCACAACAAGTTTATGATGTGTTCTACGGATTTTTCTGAAAAAAAAATGGAGCGAGCGAGCAAAGGAAATAAATAAAAAAGTCTTTATTCACTTGCTTTATATAGCGTTTTGACCAAATTATTATGAGCGAGCAATGAAATAAAAATATGTTTTGTAAAAACCGTCAAAATTAAGGTGGTGCGAATACATAGAACATATGATCAATTTGTTGTGGCCTTACTATAACCTTTACTATTCTTGTTGATAATCATCAAATATGATTTTAATTGCTCACAAAAGGACACATGGAAAGTTTATTTTTGTATAGGATTTTAACGTGTAATATCCATATTTTATTGCAGTATGTGCACCGCTCATCTCACCAACTTGCACATGAAGACTTGTGCTAGCTTTCCAATTTTAAAAGGTGCCGAAAATGGTTTCCTGGAAACTGTGCATTCGATGTATAACTTACATTTTAACTCTTATGTCAGCTTTTATCAAACGAACTTGACTGGACACTTTTCTTTACAAGACTTAACTCTCCTTCTTACAAGTAAACAAATAATTTTGTTTGTTATGTTTTTAATTGAGGAAATGGAGTGTTCAAATGCAGTCAGTATATAACTTAGTTGTATTACAATAAATACTTACAGTACTCTTGAGAGAAGATATCACACCATCTTGTTTACTTTTTTCTTTTTTCAAATAATTGATTTCTTTCTTCATCTGCAATTTCTGCAAATATGTTTTAATGATTATAATCTACACTTTCATATTAATACGTATTTAACACGAACATTAGATCAGAAATTTTGCATGAAGCCTCTTTTGTACAAGTTTACCTGAACCTATAATCTGTTTAAATATTTTTTTAACCTGTTGTAATACATTCTTATTTGTGACGTCGGCTGCGAAAACCAGGCCAATTGCGCAAATGACGTAACGTTAAAAAACGTGTTTTTTCAAACACCACGTGAAATTTAGATTTCAAAAACTAACCTCGAAAATTCAACTCGTTTTCTCATATAAAATGTGCATTATTCTCATTAAAACTCGGCAAAATCTTAGATCGAACATTCCCAGATATTTAAATGGTAAGGGGAATAACTGTCACGACAGTATTTTTTAATTTAGTGTCCTTTAACCACAAAGACGAAGTAGCGAAAATGGACGACATCTTGATTCTTGTCAAGCAAGGTGAGTTGTATTTTCTGTAAATTTGACCCAATTATCCGACTTGTAGGCTATACGATTTTGATTATGTAAATGTTTAAAAATGTTTTTACGTTTTGACGACGATTTAATTGAAAAAACGGTAAAAATTCGAAAACACACAGCATTTGTTGAAAACTTTTACATGGCGAAATCGAAAGTAACATATTTCGTCTGCAATTTGTTTACTGTCAAAAGCTATCTATTTGGACTGTAATATGCTCATCACTGAATTATTTAGTCACTTAGATTTATGAATACAGAAACTTTAACTTTGTTTGTAAATTTATGTCGTGAATAGAACAACAATCGTGTTTTATTCATGGTTTCTATGCCGATGTGAAATGCTGCTGGACATCGATCACGTCTGTCAGTTTGGGACTGGTTTTTTAGGTCTATCAAGAGGCAATTTTATTTCAATGAAAATTAAGATTATACGAATGTTTAAGAATCCAAATCTTCAAGAATTGATGAGTTTGCTATGATATATCATTAAATTTCAATGACATAATATTTCGTTTTTAAGCTCCGCCCACATCGCTCCTCCCAACACACTCCCCCCAACTTTATTTTTCCATATGGATTTTAAACTTAAATTTTCTGAATGGGTGGTATTTTCCCTAAAGACAATGTTAATGCATTTTGATTTTTCTTTTTTCTTTTTCTCAGGAGAAGCACAACAACTTGATACTTTATAAAGACGTTACACAACTATTGGGACTTACTTCAGCAGTGTTTTGACCATAAGGTCTACCAGTCATGATTCAGTAGTAATAGGGTAGGTATAAATTTCATGTATTTTTCTGACAAATGAGAAAAAGTTAATTATTAATTATAATTAACCGATTGTTTTACAAATGGTATTTTAATTTGACAGATCTGTTTGTAGTTTAATAAGTCACAATGATTGCTTAAATGTGTACTGTTCACTGAGGAAAGTAAGAAGACAATAAATATATAGTGCTGTTATTATAAAAAAATATATACTTTGATTATGAGGGTACTCAGTACATGTTATGGCTTATGAATTTTGTTTCTAATTAGTTCTGTTGGTATGCTTAATGTCTTTCAAAACTTCCTGTTGAAATAAAGAAAAATTATTGTTGTTACGACATAGTAAGTAATTAATATTTTACATAGGCCTTCTATATATTTTGGTTCTTATCTAATCATTCATGTGTATACAAATGTGTAATATCATTCACTGGTCATAAAAAATTATTCAAACTTTGCATATTTGTATGACCACTCATATTCATAAGTTCTACAATACACAAACAGAAGAGCCAATACATTGATGCACTTGTATTTCTTATGACTGATTTAGTGATTGATGTGCTTTATCCTTTTTGCGTCAAACTATTGAGTATTATTTTATTTTTTTACAGATAGAGATGATATACCTTGTTGAGTACAGCCTTAAACCATGCTGTGATGTGAACACAAGCACCAGAATAGCTAACTTCAGCATGTGTTAAATGAAGAAGAAAAATCAATGTCACATTCACCACCATGAGAGATGATACAAAAATCATTTACAAAACTTTATTGCATTGCATAATATTTGACTTTCATGAAAATGAGATGATATTAATTGAATATTAATTAATATCTAAATGAATGGAATATAAAACAAACAACATAATAAATATTGAAAATATACATTTTGTTCTAATTATTCTATGTTCAGACAATGTGTAAAACATAATTTTATGCTCAGTCAACAATCAAACGTGTAGACATAGGTAGTACATTGATATTTGATATAGCATGCGCCTACCAATTAACATTTTTATGTATACACATCTACGTGTAGTAATGGAAAAACTTCATTTCAAATTATCATTTGAGTTATCCTAGTTGCAATGCTTTCTCAAGAAATGTACATGTATTGCTACAGCTACACTAATTTTGACTGCAAAAATTATTCACCATTGTGTTCATTCCAATCTTCCAAAGCTTGAAACTTAACCACTTAAAGCATGTTAAAATGATCATGTGCATTCTAACTGCTTTTAAGTTGATACATTTCAAATTTTAACTTGATTTAAGTTTAGTTCTTGTAATTTATTGTTTAAAAAATCACAAAAGTTCACATTTCTTCATGAAAAAAAATTGTTTGGCCTAGCTAAATATGTCTGGCATGGTTGCTATGGTAACGTTTTTGTTCTGAAAAATTAAAAATGGATAGATATGTGAACATGTTTAATTTGATAATTGAATAAATTTACACAGCAGTTATGTAAAGTGTTCTAAGATTTACTAAAACTATGAGCATGATGAAAACAGCAACAATCTGTCCTCTCTATTCTGACTTGTCTTCCATATATTCATAGTGGTTTCTTTAGAACACTAACAATTTATGTCCTATTATTATCATTTGATAAAATTATTGTCTGCAATTGTACTTAATTCTTTCTAATATACTCTATCCTGTTATATGCAGTAGTGACATTGAATTTCACAACAAATAATTCAAAATTCACATAAATAGTGCTATAAACCACTAATAAATGGTTGCCATGGAAACATTGTGAACTTTGTGTAGTTGAATAATATACTTTTTGTCATTATGTCTTAAGATATTATGTAAATATTGATTAAAAGGGAATTCACATCTAAGATATCTCGTTTTTGTTGTAGAATATATCCGTAGTATGCATAAAAACTGATGAAATTTCGTCCCGGTTGCCCTAAAATATTTTCGTGCATCATACATTTTTAACAACCCTGTAACTTTTTAACCACTGGTCAAAATCATCTGAAATTTTCACAACTTATGTTTTAAAATATATAGTTTCAGAAAATGTTAAAATCTAAATTTGTGATTTTTTCGCCATTGGCCTGGTTTTTCCGTGGGGTGTCAAATTTTGTATTTTTGTTTCATACACATATGTTCTAATATGTTTTTAATTGGATTTTAACGCCGTGTCAACACAATTTAGTTCATTTTTCGGCATCCAGCGCACCTAACCTAGCTTTCCTGGACCCTTGTCGATATCCAGTATTCACCTACCCTTTCAAAAAGCCAAAAACTTCTCCATAGTATCTATAAATGGGGGGGGGGGGGAATTGAGAATAATGTCAAATGTTCATGAAAAGGTATAACCTCCCCGGGTGGGATTTCAAATCCGAGATTTCGAATCCCGGCGCGCTTACAACTGCGCTAGCGACCAGGGTTGTATTCTAATTTGTATTGTTGTAAAATGTTTTATTTGTAATAAAAGCTTTCTATTTATTTTATTTATATTTGTGTTTTATCTTTGTTTTGTTCAATTATGCTCTATAAAACATTTAAAGGACAGCATTATTGTAAGAACAAAAATGTTTTTTTTTTCTTTTGGATTTAAAAGTTTTAAGGTATAATTATCATTATAGTACAATATGAAAACCGCCCATCTTTCAAACGTGCCTCCAAATCTTCCATTACTAGTGACAGCTTGCAATTTTTTTGCAAGGATTCGAAAAAGATTTCATGGTAACTGTGTATTCAATGTATAATTTACATATTATAGCACTTTTCACAAATTTTAACGCTTTTTATATTTTTCCGTAACTAGGACTGGTAGTTAATCTAAGAATATAAATATTATCATCAATTGGTTGGCAAAACAGAAACTGATTTTTCAAATAAAGTCAGTATTGTTTAATTGCATAACAACAAAAGCTTACAGTTAATTCCAGAGAAGATATAACACCATCTTGTTGACTTTTTCCTTGTTTCACATCCATGATTTCTTTTCCCATTTTATCTTTTTCTTGTTTTAGATCCTTGATTTCTTTATCCATCTGCAATATGTCCCAATCGTAAATATTAAACTAAACAATCTATCGCATTGATTGGCGGCAAAGCCTTAATTGTTTGTTTGTTTCTTAGTTCAGTTTAACGTCAAAGGAACAGATTGATTGTATAGGTTGTATCACGGCGGTCAGTCAACCTATCCACTACTCATGAAAAGGCTAAATATCTAGATTAAGCTGTTAACTTACCACACTAAACGCACACTTCCTTCAGTGACTGACACCTGCCCTACATAATTAAAAATCACTGGCAAAAAGGAAAATGGCAGAAGAAAACAAATCACGAAAAGCTCCACGAAAGTATGCCCCACCCGGGATTCGAACTCACGACCTTTCGATCAGTAGACTTTCGTAATACAAACTTAGTTGGTCTGGCTGCCGGCCTTAAATCATTTTGAAAAGGCAATAAATATGAAGAAGTAATCTTATTGTTTGAAATAATCTACTTTCGTTAAGCATAAAGCTTCAATGATTATTATTTAAGATTTGACAAAATCTAAGTATCATTATTTAAGGTATGACGATATCTCGACGTTTTCGAAAAAGATTTGTCAGAGGTCAATTTTGGCCCCATTTCGAAGGTACACAATTTTGAATAAAATGCATTTAAGTTTAAAACTATAACGCCTTGCTTTTCTATATTAGACATGATCTCGATGTCCTCTATAAATGTTGCCCGAATTATTACCCTAGGGTCAATATTGGCTCATCACAATGGTCAACAAATAAGAAAACATTTTAATATATCTTGTTCTTACACCATTAGGCCTTGAAATTTCATATTTAACATATGGCATCATTTTGAGGCCCTCTACAAATGTTGCCCAAATCATTACCCTAGTGTCAACCCCAAGGGACAATAGAGCTCTCTAAATAAGAAAACTAGCATAAATATATTTTTTCTGTCACCGCTATGCCTAGATGTTCCATAATTGAGTTTTGACATCATATTCCGGTCCTCTACAAAAGTTGTCAAAATTATGACCCTGTGGTCAATATTGGCCCTCTCCCAGGGGCAGGGGTCAATTGTTTAAAGTGAGGAAATCATCCAATATATTTTGTTAAACACCGCAAGGTTCCGTATTTGACTTCATCTTGAAGTCCTCTACAAAGCAACACATGCTCAAATTATAAGTCCCCTACGGGTATTTACATCGGAGGAGACGATAGGTTTGCACTCCGTCCGTCTGTCCGTCCATCTGTCTTTCCGTCTGCCTGCTAATCGCTTAAATCTTGATCCCGCGATATCGAAAAAAGTATCCAAGCTATGTCGCTGAAACTTGGTATTTAATACACTGCAGTAAGTAAATTATGCAAGTCATTGTCTTTTGTTTTTCTAACTAAAATTTTGTTTGCTATGGATACGAAAATAGTCACAATTTGATAAAAAATGTTGTATCCTGGTGTAATTTATGATTATATCCAAGCTATTTCGATGAAACTTGGTATGTGAATAAATGGTGTTACATGATATAAAAGTATATGTATGCAATGTGAAATAATTATCTTTTATCAGAATATCCTAGAGGTTTTCAAACTGTTCTTTTTGTTTACATTGTATGCAGAGTTATATATTTTATTTTTTGTGGAAAATTCTAGGCTGTTCCTTTTATTATGGAACCAACTTGATCATTCTACAATTTTCTGGAATGTTCCGCATGTGTATAAGGATTACTGGTCCTGGGTTAGGGGTGCAGATTATTTCAGTCATTAAAAGCCATTCTACCAGACATAGTGTTGAAATAAATGGAATATTAAATTCACATCTATCTTCGGATTTAAATTGTGGGAATAGTTTGATTATTCAGTTCACATTTAAAGTTGGACTTAAAATTTGGTATACTTGGATATTTAATGTTGGATTTCAACCAGGATCAGTTAACTGTAGGATTTTACATAGATCAGATTATATTTAAAATAATATATTTTCTTCTGTTTGTAACTTTCGATACAGTTCTGTTGATAAATACACTTTTATCGGTTCATTATAGTTTTTCGCTGTCTTCATTCATTTTCTGTACCGTTACAACGTTAATTATGCACATTGTTGTCGTTTCTTTTTCCAAATTTTGGGTGCTATGGATACGGAATTAGTCAAACTTTGATTATAAAGCTTGTATTCCTGTGTATCACATTCTCTATCCAAACTTGTTACTTGAACATGTTGCAATTAGTAGATTGTGCACATAGTTGCATTTTCTTTTTTTGGTTAAAAGTCTGGCTGCTATGGATACAGAAATTGCTAAATGTGATAAAAAATATTGTAATTAGGCGTAACGCATAATCTATTCAACCTATATTGATAAAACTTATCATGTAAATATGTGCGAATAGCCCCTGGTTCAAGGGTGTGCCCTATTGCTTCTGAAACTCCGGGGTCAGAGGTCACCAGATCTTCCCTGGGGATAGCCCTCCATCTCCAACAGTCACAGGCTTGACAACACACAGGCGTATAATACCAGCCATGTAATGCAATTGCCTTTTTTCCTTTGGTGTGAGGTCACGGTAATGCTGCTGCGCTTAAATTGATCATAGATTACCGGTAGGGGACTTCAGCATTGCCTTTTTCCTTTGGTCTGAGGTCACGGTAATGCTGCTGCGCTTAAATTGATCATAGATTACCGGTAGGGGACTTCAGCATTGCCTGAAATACAAACTGATCCTTTGTTGCACTAGGGTCAACATATTTGAATAATGAAACCATTAAATGTTTTTGTCCGACACCGTTAGGCCAAATGGTTACATATTTAACTTTATCTTGGTCCTCTACAAAGCTACCCAAATTATTACCCTGGGGTCAACAGGATTGAATAAGAAAACCATCAAATATAATTTTGTCCGACGCCATTAGGTTAGGTGTTCGACATTCGACATATGACATCATCTTGAGGACATCTTCAACTCTATGAATTAAAAAACTATCAAATATCTTCAGGCCTAAAACTATAGACCCTAGTGTTTTTTTAATTTACAATTGAAACCCGTTTAAGGGTCTATTAACAGATTGTACAACATTGTCAAATTTGTCTCTTTGTCATGAGTATTATTTACTGGGAACGGAGTTCTTAGTTGACAAGCTACGGGAAAAGTCTCGTGTAGAACATAAATATAGTACAATGGAGTGAGCAGTGTTTGCCAATCACTACAAAATGATCATATTCAAATAGAGAATAATTTATGATAATCGTTTTAGAAAAAAGAGTTATGACTCGTCAGTTAAGAAAAAAATGTTTATTGTGCTAATCAAGAACGACACTTGCTTCCAGATAAATTTCGAAATTTAAAATAATCTGCCATAATGTACCTACTGTAAAACAGTTTAATACGTATTAATTTTATATAGTGAATAAATATTAACCTGACGTTAACCTTTATGCAGAATAAAATTAAATCGAGATGACGCGTTATAAATCAATAATCGGCCTCCCATCGAGAATTGTCGGACTGACTCGATAATCACCGTTATTTCTGATACAGTTGAACGAGTCGCGAGTTAAAAATTGAAGTGAGTAAAGAGCAATACATCGTACCGTTTAAAGTAAACATATATCAGACTATTTTCTCGTGCATTGTGTTTTATTTAAAATATGAGCTGACGACACGACTCATCTGTTTGCAGCGAAGATGATAATTGATATTTATTGTATTTCTGTATTTTGCCGTGCAATTGATGTAATAAATCAAATGTGATTAGATCTAATTACAAAATAATAAAACTTTAATTATAGATGAATAAAAATACAAAAAAATAAAAGAGTGTATGAAATAACACATTTTTTTGGACAATTTAACAATATTTTGTTTGTACAAATATTAAAAAAAGAAAAAGAATTGCGCATGATTGGGCTCGAACCAACACCTACTTAATTACAGTAGTTCACAGTCCATCTCGGTATCATCGGCGCTATAGAGTCATTCCTTATAACTCACAAACAATTACATACTTATATAAAGTACATGATCAGTTAACACGTGCTTCTTCGTATGAATGGTACGCGGAATCTACCGAAGGTATAAATAGACAGACAATGAAGCGTGAAATTATTACAATGAGGGTACCAACGTCAGGTTAATATTTATTTACTATAATAACATATGATTTGCTTAAAGAAGTCTGTAGTCAGTATAGATAAATAGTATTAAGAATAAAAAAAACGTACTGTACTGTTAAGAGAACATATCTCACCGTCTTGTTTACTTTTTTCTTGTTTCAAATCAATAATTTCTTTTTCCATTTGCATTTTGTGCAAATATATTTTAATAACTATATAATCGTCATGCTTTTAAATCATTTAACATAGTTTGAATTGAAAATGCAAAAAGGCCACATTATATGGAACGGAATGTGTATTTTCACTTTTGATGTTACGTCTAAAAATCATGTTAGTACGATATGTTATCCGGTTCCTCCAACCAATTTACAAGTAACATTACAAATTAAACATTAACCATTTGTATTAAAACGATAACTGGCAAATAGAAAAATACTTAGGTAAATAGTATATTATGTAATATAATAATAAGTGATTTTTTAGTTACGAAATTAAAGAAACTACTTACCAGCTTAACTAGTAACTTGACTAGCTAACCTTATAATTTACTACGAAATAATGACGTTGTCATGTAACATACATTTTCCATCAGAAAACAATGAATACATTCTTATTAATTTCTTTGTTGTCCGTAAAACTATACCCAGTCCAAATAAATTGTATAAGGGCAAATATACAAATACTATTGAAATGAAAACTTACTGTACTCTTGAGTGAAGATATCTCTTTATCATGTTTACTTTTTTCTTGCTTCAGATCATCTACTTCCCCCTTCATCTGAAGTACATTTAAATATATTGTAATTACATAAATTCACACTGTTCTGTTTATAAATCATCAAATATTATTTAAATTGCTGACAAAAGACATATGTATTAACAAAAAGTCTATATTTAAAAAGATTTTTTAACGTTTGTTAACCATGCTAGTACAATGTATAGAGCACACACCTAACTAACTTGCCTGGTCGAGCCGCTTACACAGATTTATTTTTATAGAGGACACTTAATATTAATAATATAGTTTAATAAAGTTCGAATAACCATGTTAACCATGTTTCTTGTTGGCACTGAAACTGAAAACATATTCTTGAAATAATATAACACACCACTGAAAAGGAATGTATACTTTTCTGACTTGTTTATTCGCTCAGTGATGTGTGATATTTTGCCTTCTAGTACAATAGTCTGACTCTCCGACTTTTGAAATGAGTACTTATACGCAATTTTACATTACATGGTGGCATAATTTAGCCGACTAAAATGTAAGGTATATCTTAACTATTTAATCACTTCCCGCTTATCCATTAACACTAACAATTTAGTAGTTAATCACAAAATTAACTTGTTAGTTTAGTTCGTTAAGTGATTATCTTCTTATGTAACTTTATAACTCCTTACGAGTTAACGATTTTTTATTATTGGAAAGTGATTAACTAGATACGTACGTAGCTTACGATTACATTATAATAAATTGAAAGTGTATTTTGACTTTTGATGTTACGTCTATGGAACCATTTTAGTACTTTACATTATCCCGTTCCTCTAACCAATTCACAAGTAAAATAACAAATAAATCACTTACCACTTGTATTAAACAATAACTGGTAAGTAGTGAAATACTTAGGTAAATAGTTTATCAAATAATTAAATTGTCCGTCAAGTAATAATTTAGCTACGAA
Organism: Mactra quadrangularis; assembly: GCA_025267735.1. Lineage (NCBI taxonomy): Eukaryota > Metazoa > Mollusca > Bivalvia > Venerida > Mactridae > Mactra > Mactra quadrangularis. The sequence goes on from CM046311.1 coordinate 49,282,713, forward strand.
ATTAGACAACTATTTACCAGTTTACAATTTTATATAATTGATCAGGGATTTATAGAAACGTGACTAGCTAACACTATAATTATCTTCACTTTAATGACGTTACCACAAGATAATCATATTTCACCAGAAAACCTGAGTATACACCTAACAATTACTTTGTTGGTAGTTCAGCTTATAGCGATTACAACTATACTCAGTCCAAATAAATTGTACAAATATACAAATAATATTGAAATGAAAACTTACTGTACTCATTAGTGACGATATCTCTTTATCGTGTTTACTTTTTTCTTGCTTCAGATCATCTACTTCCCCCTTCATCTAAAATATATTCAAATATGTTGTAATTACATAAATTCTCACTGTTCTGTGTATAAATCATCAAATATTATTTAAATTACTGACAAAGGACATATGTATGAACAAAAAGTCTACATTTAAATTGAATTGTAACGTTTAATGACCATGCTAGTGCAATGTGTAAACCGCACACCTAACTAACTTGACTGGACGAGCCGCTGGCATTTCTATAGAGGACACTTGATATTAGTAATATAGTATAATATAGTTAACCCCGTTTCTTCTTGGCACTAGAAAATAAACTTCTACTTGAAATAATACAACATACCACCGAAGCATACTTATTTGAATTGTTTATTCGCTTTGTGATGTGTGATATTTTGCCTTCCAGTACAATAGTCTGACTCTCCGACTTTCGAAATGAGAACTTACTGTACTCATTAGTGACGATATCTCTTTATCGTGTTTACTTTTTTCTTGCTTCAGATCATCTACTTCCCCCTTCATCTGAAATATATTCAAATATGTTGTAATTACATAAATTATCACTGTTCTGTGTATAAATCATCAAATATTATTGAAATGGCTCACAAAGAACAAAAAGTCTACATTTAAATTGGATTGTAACGTTTAATGACCATGATAGTGCAATATGTAAACGGCACACGTAACTAACTTGACTGGACGAGACGCTGGCACAGATTCATTTCTATAGAGGACACTTGATATTAGTAATATAGTTTAATATAGTTCGAATAGTTAATCCTGTTTCTTCTTGGCACTAGAACTTAAAACTTCTACTTGTAATAATACAACATACCACCGAAGCATACTTATTTGAATTGTTTATTCGCTTTGTGATGTGTGATATTTTGCCTTCCAGTAAAATAGTCTGACTCTCCGACTTTCGAAATGAGAACTTATACGCAATTTTACATTACATGATGGCATAATTTAGCCGACTAAGTAGTAAGGTATATCTTCACCATTTAATCACTTACCTCTTATCCATTAGCACTAACTATTTAGTAGTAAATGACAAAATAACTTGTTACCTTACCAGTTAACGATTTTATATTATTGAAAAGTGATTAACTAGAAACATACGTAGCTAACGATGTAATTGTCTTCTTAATAAAATAGAGATCGAATAGCAAATATAATTTAATTCATATTAGGCCTTTATATATGCTTTTGAAAAAACATTGACTGAATAATCATACTTATCAATCACTTTGTTTAATAACAAATTTAATCAGTCCAGTAAAATTCCATTCAGACAAAACTAACAAATTGAATTAAAATAAAAACTTGTAAATATTGTAATCTTGCAAGAAGATAAATATTATATATTTAACTTTACAGTAATACTATTCAGGAATAAATGACGAAAATGGTAAACCAATGTAAATATCTGGCAAACCGAAAAAATGCCATCATATTTACCTAGTTCAGTTATTTTAATTAGGTTAAAAATGTTCCAGCTGTCTTCAGCAAAGTTATCTCAACATGTGAATAAATTTTTCTCTACTAAAACTCTTTATTTTGTTTCCCATTAACAAGATTTATAATATATCGTAATTAGTTACACACAAATTGAGTAACATTTAGTGATATATATATCATGGTATGTACATATACAAACAAGCACACACACCATAACACCCCCGTAGGCGCTCAAACACTCACACGCCACCTACACGCTCACACACTCTCACTTAACAACCCCTGCAACGAACACTAACCAGGAAATAACCAATACCAAAAGTATTGAATTAAATTGCATAGGGCAACAATGACCTTTACTGTTAAGAGTAGATATCTCTCTTTCTTGTGAACGTTTTTCTTGCGTCTAATCCTTGAAAATCTTTCTTCATATATTTCAAAAGTGTGTACACGTGGCTAATAATTATCAAACAGAATTTGAATTTATCATAAAGAAATACCATGAGGAAACCACATAAAAGCCGGATTTTACACCAGATTTGTTAAATAGATAATAGGTTTTTGTTACTATAAAAGGAAGTTATATTGAGATGAATCAATTTGTGCATTTTTATATTGATTTCACTGCTGTGGGAGAGGCTATGAGAGAAATCAATATTATTGTCAATTGTTCATGGAATTGTATGTACAAATGTCAATTTTTTAGAATTAAGCGAGGAAAAGTTAAAGTATCATTCTTTCATGGTATATAACCATGTAATGTTTTAAAGTATGATACTGTATAGCGGGTTATTTCTGCGGGGCAAAATTTCGCGTAAACAAGAGAGTTTTGTATTGGCGATGCTAAATATTGGCGGAAATTACACTGAGCGCCAAATTTAAATCTCCCGGTAAAAGATGGTCAAAGGGATATAACTCTGTCCGCCTGGTTCGTATACGGTAACCTTCCTGTATTATAATAGACGATTATAGGATTATATAAATAAAGTCGTGAAATCAGAATGAGAAGGTAAGTATTAGTTGGTGTAAATGTTTGTTCTGTTGATTAGGTAAATGTGTTGATTACTTGAAAAATAAATACAGCTGTATTTGATTTGTGTTCACTCTATTTTATAATAATAAAAAATACCCGTGTTTGTATTCGATTTAAGTTCACTCTATAATTAGAAGATTCTCGTGTTTGTATATGAGTTTTGGCTAGTCCGATGTTCAGTATCTGCACTGTTAAATTTGGGCTGTTGCATTTCATTTGTGGTTTTGAAACTTTAGGATTCGTAACATGGATAAGTGGTTGAAACGTGGAAATTTTGAGATAAAAAAGCCTCCATTAATATTATTGCCAGATCCAACAAAAATTACGGATTCAAATGTAGCCAGTGCAGTAACGGCAGCAAATGATAGTGTTTCCAAGGAATTAGAACCGTCCGAATCGACTTCCAGTGGCAGAAAACGACATAGATCAGGGCAATATATAACATATTCGCCAGCAGTTAGGTTGCGAATAGCCAAACATTGTATAGACCATGGGCCGATGAAAACGATTTTGTATTACTGGAAATTGATTAACTAGATACTTACGTAGCTCACGATGTAATTGTCTACTTAATAAAATAGAGATCTAATAGCATATATAATTTAATTCATATTAGGCCTTTATATATGTGAAGTTCAATTATGCTTTAAAAGATCTGACTGAATAGTTGTATACTTATCAATCACTTTGTTCAATAAATGACAATAACAAAAGTACTCAGTCCCGTAAAATAAGATTCGGACAAAACATGCAAATTGTATTGAAATAAAAACTTAAAATTAACTTTAAAACAAATATTGTAATCTTGCAAGAATATATCTATTATATTTGACTTTACAGTAATGCTATTCAGGAATTGATTAAATGAAAAATGAGAAAAATAATCCAATGTTAATATCTGGCAAACCAGAAATAAGTCATCAACTGAACCTAGTTTAGTTAATTTTAATTAGGTTAAAAACTTACAGCTGTCTTCAGAAAAGCTTTCTCAGCATATGGTTAAAATTTGCTTTACTTAAACTCTTCATTTTGTTCCCATTACCAATATTTATAGTATATCGTAATTAGTTACACAAAAATGGATTTACATTTAATGATATTTATATCATGTTATGTACAGTCACATACAAGGACACACACCATAACACCCCCTCAAACACTCACACGCCCCCCCCCCCCCCCCACACACACACTCACTTTACACCCCCTGCTACAAACACAAACCAGGAAATAACAAATATCAAAAGTTTTCGATCAAATTGCATAGGAAAACATTTTTCTTTACTCTTAAGTGTAGATATTTGTCTTTCGTGTTAACGTTTTCTTGCATAAAATCCTTGAAGATCTTTCATCATATATTCCAAAAGTTTGTACATGTGGTTAATAATAATCAAATATAATTTGAATTTATTATAAAGAAATACGATGTTGAAACCACATAAAAGCCGGATTTTACACCTGATTTGGTAAATAAATAATAGGTTTATGTTACTATAAAAAGGAAGTTATATTGAGATGAATCAATTTGTGCATTTTTATATTGATTTCACTGCTGTGGGAGAGGCTATGAGAGAAATCAATATTATTGTCAATTGTTTATGGAATTGTATGAACAAATGTCAATTTTCTAGAATTAAAGGAGGAAAAGTTAAAGTATCATTCTTTCATGGTATATTACCATGTAATGTTTTAAAGTATGATATTTTACTGAATGGAAGACATAGGACATAAATCAATTTGTTGCAAAATATACAAAGAGCAATACTTCAACACTTAGCAAGGAAAAGTTGCGGGTGTTTTATACGTGTAATACTTCTATGGCACGAACATGTCGGATGACGCAACATCAACATATAGCAAAGAAAGAATACAAATGGTAAAACTCCATAATTTACCACATAATAATAAAGTTACATTGTGACAAGCATATGTTACCATTCAACATTGAATTTATATATATCCATAGTTAATTGGTAGTTAAGATTATGACTTTTTTGTTTCCATGGTACACGTTCCAGTTGAATTAAATTTCGACACATTTATTCTATTCGTTTTGAAACTTAAAAACGTATTGTTCTCTTTAGAGAACATATCTCACCATCTGTTGACTTTTTTCTTCTTTCAAATAACTAATGTCTTTCTCCATTTGCAATTTATGCAATTACATTGTATTTATAATAACTATATAGTCGTCATTGTGTATGCTTTCAAATCATGAAACATAATTTGAATTGAAAATGCAAAAATGCCACATTATATAGAACGAAAAGCATATTTTCATTTTTGATGTTACGCCTAAAATTCATGTTAGTACGACATGTTATCCGGTTCCTCTAACCACTTTGCAAGTAACATTACAAATTAAACACTTACCATTTGTAAACAATGATTGGTAAGTAGTTTAATTCTTAGGTAAATAGTAAATCAAATTATGAACTTGTCCTCAATATTTAGTTACGTAATTGAAGAAATTATTTACCAGCTTAACTAGTAACGTGACTAGCTTACCGTGTACTTTACTACAAAATAATGACGTTGCCATGTAACATACATATTCCACCAGATAACAATGAATATATACTTAAAAATCTTTTTGTTGTCCGTTCAACTATGCCCAGTGTAGATAAATTGTATTAGGACAAATGTACAAATGATATTGAAATAAAAACTAACTTTACTCTTGAGTGAAGATATCTCCTCATCTTGTTTATTTTTTTCTTGCTTCAAATCATTTATGTTTTCCTTTGTCTGCAATACATTGAAATATATTAATGTCATATATTATTCGATATTTTACAAAAACTATGGTACTATGGTTTCACGACCCACAAGTATACAAAGTAAACGGTGTTACATTGTTAACTGATATTGCATCATTTTGGTGGGGGTGTTGATACAACGTTATGGAAACATCTTGAATGTACTACCTAATTGTTATTTTACCTTGATGATTCTAAAATATTTGTGAACGTTCAATGAGTCTTTATAAATGTCACTGGTTCTGGATTGACTACCATTCAGTCACACACTTCAGTAGGTATTCTTCAGCCATCATCTACAGTCATCAAGTATAGTAATAACGTAACAGACATTTTGGGTGTTCATAAATTCGTATTATCAGACAGTGTTGGAATTATCATCTTTATTTGGATTTAAATTGTGGGAATACATAGAGAATATTAGGTTAGTGTCAATCTGTACTTAGTTTATCCGGCAAGTTAGAGAACGATTTATTTTGCGAAGTTTGCCGTGTCAATAATCCTTTTAGCGACGAGTTAAATACATTTGTATTTCTTTATTGTAGGTTGTTGCTGGTTGCATTGCTTTTCTGTACCGTTACATGAAATATTTAATTGTAATTACTATAACCGTTACAATTATTGTTGATAATCATCAAATATAATTTAAATAGCTCACAAAACTTGTATGAACAAAAATTATTTTTATATTGGTATTTAACGTGTAATATCCATATCTAAGTGCAGTATGTGAACCGCTCATGTTACTTACTTACGTATTTATAAACACTTTACTTTACTTGAGCTAGCTTGCCAATTTTACAAAGTACCAAAACAGATTTCCTGGAAACTGTGTTTTCGATGTATAACTTACATTTAAACTCTTATTTCAACTTTTTAACGGTCATTCATTAAATAAACTTGTTTGGACACTTTCCTTTACTAGACTTAACTCTCCTTCTTATAAGCTTGGAACACCTTTTTCTGTACAAGAGATTGTTAATTTGTTAATCGAAGAAATTACGTAGACAATTGTAGTCAGTATATAGTTAAATTGTATTACAATAAAAACAAAACTTACTGCACTCATGAGAGAAGATATCACACCATCTTGCTTACTGTTTTCTACCTTCAAATCATTGATTTCTTTCTCCACCTTTAATTTCTGCAAATATATTTTGGTGATTATAATCTTCACTTTCATATTGATACGTATTTAACACGAAAATTATAACAGAAAATGTTTATACTTATACGTCTTTGTACATTCTTAGTTTACCTAAACTTATACTTCGCACTACCATGTTTTATTTCGTTGTAATATAGTCTTATTCAACCTGTTTAAGGAATTATTATCATTATTGTACAATTTGGAAACCGCCCACCTTACAAGTTTGCATGCAAATCTTCAATTACTAGTGAGAGCTTGCCAATTTTGCTAGGATTCGAAAAATATTTCATGGTAACTCGCACTTTTCACATTTTAACGCTTATTTCATTTTTCCGTATCTAGGCCTAGTAGTTAATCGAAGAATATAAATATTATTATCCCTTTGTTGGCAAACCAGAAACTGATTTTGCCAAATGTAGTCAGTATTGTTTAATTGCAAAACAACAAAAGCTTACAGTTATTTCCAGAGAAGATATCACAATATCTTGTTGACATTGTCCGTGTTTCACATCGATGATTTCCTTTCCCATTTTATCTTTTTCTTGTTTTAGATCCTTGATTTCTTTATCAATCTGCAATATGTCACAATCATAAATATTAAACTCAACATTTTATCGCATTGATTTACCGCATAGCCTTAATCGTTTGTTTGTTTCTTAGTTGAGTTTAACGCCGAAGGAACAGATTGTATAGGTTGTATCACGGCGGTCAGCAAACCAACTCACTCCTCATGAAAAGGCAAACTAACTAGGTTAAGCTGTTAACCAACTATTAAGTTACTGACACCTGTCCTACATTTAATATTATTGGCAAAAAAAGAATGGCAGTATAAAACAATCATGACAAAGCTCCATGAAAGTATGCACAGTCCAAGAATCGAACTTACGACTCCTCAATCAGTAGACCTTTGGGCTAACAACTGAGCTGGTTTGGCAGCCCGCCTTAAATCATATTGAAAAGGCAATAAATACCAAGAAGAAATCTTATTGTTTGAAATAATATATTACCGAAAAGCATAAAGCTTCAATAATTATTATTTAAGATGTGACATTTTCTAATTATTATTATTTAAGGTATGAAGATATCTCGACGTTTTCGAAGAAGATTGTTCAGGGGTCAATATTGGCCCCATTCCAAAGGTACACAATTTTGAATAAAATGCATTTAAGTTTAAAACTATAACGGCTTGCTTTTCCATATTTGACAAGATCTTGATGCCCTCTATAAATGTTGCCCGAATTATTACTCTATGGTCAATATTGGCCCATCGCAAGGGTCAACAAATAAGAAAACATTTTAAAGATATCTTGTTCTGACACCAAATAACACACCCCTCGCAGCTCAGCGAATACATTACATTCACCCGCTGCCTTAAAATTAGTAGATTTATGATATTGACCTTCACTATGAACCTTTGAACGACCAATGAAAGTTTACCAAATTCCAATTTAGCTGAAAAACTTTATACGCATTTTCATTGGTTGAACAGGTAAACAACGCCTTATAAGGTATGATCATACTAGTGACGAATGTAACCTCGTATGACGTCATATATAGCGTGGCTACACTTTGTATTTAAGTTCAATAAGTTGCTCTATGTTAACAGTTTTAAGATCAGAGATACGCGTTCAAAAATATCAATGTTTACTTTCATTTTTGTTAATTTTCCATTATATAACTGATGCAAAAATGTCCAACATCTTTGTATTTGAAATTACAGGCGTGAGAACTTTTTGCATCTATTTTTAAAAACCACGTGACAGTCATGCGATTTAAAAGTTTTTTATGTCTCTGTCTAAAAATAGCAATATCAGTTTGCACGTAGTATTTTAGCAGAGGTAGAAAATGAACGAGTAAGTGAATCTTTCGAACCGATGCAATGGAGAGTAACACTATTAGACCTTGAAATTTCATATTTAACATAAAGCATCGTCTTGACGCCCTCTGCATATGTTGCAAGGGACAATAGAAATCTCTAAATAGGAAAACCATCATATCTCGTCCGCATATATCTGGATCCCGCGATATCAAAAAAATTGTATCCAAGCTATGTGGCTGAAACTTGGTATTTGAATACATAGCAGTGAGTAGATTATGCACGTTATTATCTTTTCTCTTTCTGACAAAATTTTGCTGCTATGGATACGTAAATAGTCAAAACTTGATAAAAAGGTTGTATCCTGGTGTAACGTAAACTCTACCGTAGCTATATCGATAAAACTTGGTATGTGAATTAATGGAGTTGTATGATAAAATTGTATTTGTATGCAATGTGACAAAATTATCTTTAATCATAATATCCTTGAGGTTTTCAAACTGTTCTTTTTGTTTACAATGTAAGCAGAGTTATATATTTCATTTTTGTGGAACATTCTAGACTGTTCCTTTTATTATGGAAACAACTTGATTATTCTTTAATTTTCTGGAATGTTCCGTATGCGTATATAATGATTACTGGTCCTGAGTTAGGAGTGCAGATTAATTCAGTCATCAAAAGCCATTCTACTAGATGTAGTGTTAAAATAAATGGAAAATTGAATTCACATCTATCTTTGGATCTTAATTGTGGGAATAGTTTGATTATAAAATTCACATGTTAAGTTTGACTTAAAATTTGGAATACTTATAAAATTGGATATTTAATGTTGGATTTCAACCAAGATCAGTGACCTGTTAGATTTTACATAGACCAGATTTTATTTAAAATTATGTATTTTCGTCTGTTTGAATCTTTCGATACAGTTCTGTTGATAAATGAACTCGTATTGCTTCATTATAGTTTGTTGCTGTCTTCATTCATTTTTGTACCGTTATAATGGCAATGATTTAACCATTTAGTTCACATTTAAAATTGGACTTAAAGTTTGGAATACTTGGATATTTTTTTTACGAAACTTGTTATATGAATATGTTGCAATTAGTACATTTTGCACATAGTTGCATTTTCTTATTCTGGTTAAAAGTCTGGTTGTTATGGATACAGAAATTGCAAAATTTGATTAAAAATCTTGTATTTAAGCATAACGCATAATCTAGTCAACCTATATTGTTAAACTTAGTATGTTAATATGTTGCAATGATTAGAATAATCTTATCTATGGCTTATCCTTATCACCAAAATTGTTGTATCTCGGTGTAACTTAAATTGCACGTCGGGATGATAACTACACAAGGGATGTACTTAGGATCACCAAATTTTATTTGTTGATAGGCATTGGGTAAAGGGTATTTCCTGAGGCCCTGATGTCAAAGGTCAAGGTCACTTGAACTTCATATGGGAAAGGTTTGTCTGTACGATAACTCAATGAGGAATGTATCTAGGTTCACCAAATCTAATGTGTGGATATCCCTAAGTTTTTAGGTCCCCGGGTTAACGGTAAAGGTCACTGGGTATTCGTATTGAAAAACTTTGTCCTGAACATAAATCAACAAGAAGCGTAGAACATAGGTTCACCAATTGTTTGTGCTAATAGCCCCTGGTTCAAGGGTGTGCCCTATCACTTCTGAAACTCCGGGGTTTAAGGTCACCAGATCTTTACTGTGGATAACCCTCAATCTCCAACAAACCCAGACTTTGACAGCACCCAGGCGTATAATACCGGCCTAGTTATGCAATTGCCTTTGGTCTGAGGTCACGGTAATTCAGTTGTGTTTAAATTGATCATAGATTACCGGTAGGGGACTTCAGTATAGCCTGAAATACGAACTGAGCATTGTTGCATTAGGGTCAACAGATTTGAATATGGAAAACATTAAATCTTTTTTGTCCGACACCGTTAGGCACAATGGTAACATAATTAACTTAATCTTGGTCCTCTACAAAGCTACCCAAATTATTACTCTGGGGTCAACATGATTGAATAAGAAAACCATCAAATATATTTTGTCCGACACCATTAGGTTAGGTGTTCGACATTTGACATCATCTTGAGGACATTTTCAACTCTTTGAATTAGAAAACTATCAAAAATCTTCATGCCTAAAACTATAGACCCTAGTGTTTTATATAATTTACTATTGAAACCCGTTTAAGGGTCTCTTAACAGATTGTACAACATTGTCAAATTTATCTCTTTGTCATGAGTATTATTTACTGGGAACGGAGTTCTTAGTTGACAAGCTACGGGAAAAGTCTCGTGGAATACATAAACCAATACGTTTGCCTATAATAATTAAAGCAGAAGTGAGCAGTGTTTGCCAATCATTACAAAATGATCATATTCAAATAGTGAATAATTTATGATAATCGTTTTAGAAAATAGAGTTGTGACTCGTCAGTTTAGTAAATAAATGTTTATTGTGCTAATCAGGAACGACACTTGCTTCCAAATACAATCCGAAGGGTAAAATAATATGCCAGACCGTACTTACAGTAAAACAGTTTAATACGTATTAATTTTACAATAACATATGTGTTGCTAAAAGTAGTCTGTAGTCAGTATAGATAAATAGTATTACGAATAAAAAACGTACTGTACTCTTAAGAGAACATATCTCACCGTCTTGTTTACTTTTTTCTTGTTTCAAATCACCTATTTCTTTCTCCATTTGCATTTTGTGCAAATATATTTTAATAGCTATATAATCGTCATTTCGTATGCTTTTAAATCATTAAACATAGTTTGAATTGAAAATGCAAAAAGGCCACATTATATGAAACGAAATGTGTATTTTCACTTTTGATGTTACGTCTAAAAATCATGTTAGTACGATATGTTATCCGGTTCCTCCAACCAATTTACAAGTAACATTACAAATTAAACATTAACCATTTGTATTAAAACGATATCTGGTAAATAAAAAATACTTAGGTAAATAGTTTATTATGTAATATGATGATAAGTGATTATTAAGTTACGAAATTAAAGAAACTACTTACCAGTTTAACCAGTAACGTGACTTGCTAACCATATAATTTACTACGAAATAATGACGTTGTCATGTAACGTACATTTTCCATCAGAAAACAATGAATACTTTCCTATTAATCTCTTTGTTGTCCGTAAAGCTATACCCAGTCTAGATAAATTGTATTAGGGCAAATATATAAATAACATTGAAATGAAAACTTACTGTACTCTTGAGTGAAGATATCTCCTTATCATGTTTACTTTTTTCTTTCTTCAAACTATCAATGTTTTCCTTTGTGTGCAATACCTTGAAAAATATTAATGTTATATATATATATAATTAATCACTTACTACTTATATAAAACAAAATTTTATTCATAGTAAAATACTTGGGTACATAGTTAATCAAATACCGAGCTTGAAACTTCTGATGTTACGTCTTTAAAACCACTTCAGTACTACACAGTATCCCGTTCTTCTAACCAATTCATAAGTAATATAATAAATAAATCACTTACCACTTGTATTACACGATAACTGGTAAGTAGTGAAATACTTAGGTAAATAGTTTATTAAATAATTTAATTGTCCGTCAAGTAATAATTTAGCTACGAAATAAGACAACTATTTACAAGCTTACAATTTTATATAATTGATCAGGGATTAACTAGTAACGTGACTAGCTAACACTATAATTATCTGCATAAAAATGCTGTTACCACGTGATAAACATATTTCATCAGAAAAACATGAACTTTGCAACTTTAATCTGTACAGATAAATTGTACAAATATACGAATTATATTGAAATGAAAACTTACTGTACTCTTAAGTGACAATATTTCTTTATCTTTTTCTTGCTTCAGATCATCTAAATATCCCTTCATCTGCAAAGCATTCAAATATGTTGTTATTACATAAATTCTCACGGTTCTGTTTATAAATCATCAAATATTTTTTAAATTGTTGACAAAAGACATATATATGAACAAAAAGGCTATATTTAAATGATATTTTAACGTTTATTAACCATGCTAGTACAATATGTAAACCACACACCTAACTAACTTGCCTGATCGAGCCGCTTACACATATTTGTTTTTATAGAGGACACATAATATTAATAATATAGTTTAATATAGTTCGAATAGTTAACAATGTTTCTTGTTGGCACTGAAACTTAAAAAATATACTTGAAATAATATAACACACCACTGAATAGGAATGTATACTTTTCTGACTTGTTTATTCGCTCAGTGATGTGTGATATTTTGCCTTCTAGTACAATAGTCTGACTCTCCGACTTTTGAAATGAGAACTTATACGCAATTTTACATTACATGATGGCATAATTTAGCCGACTAAAATGTAAGGTATATCTTAACTATTTAATCACTTCCCGCTTATCCATTAACACTAACAATTTAGTAGTTAATCACAAAATTACTTGTTAGTTTAGTTCGTTAAGTGATTATCTTCTTATGTAACTTTATAACTCCTTACGAGTTAACGATTTTGTATTATTGGAAAGTGATTAACTAGATACGTACGTAGCTTACGATTACATTATAATAAATTGAAAGTGTATTTTGACTTTTGATGTTACGTCTATGGAACCATTTTAGTACTATACATTATCCCGTTCCTCTAACCAATTCACAAGTAAAATAACAAATAAATCACTTACCACTTGTATTAAACGATAACTGGTAAGTAGTGAAATACTTAGGTAAATAGTTTATCAAATAATTAAATTGTCCGTCAAGTAATAATTTAGCTACGAAATTAGACAACTACGTATTTACCAGTTTACAATTTTATATAATTGATCAGGGATTTATTGAAACGTGACTAGCTAACACTATAATTATCTTCACTTTAATGACGTTACCACAAGATAATCATATTTTACCAGAAAACCTGAGTATACACCTAACAATTACTTTGTTGGTAGTTCAGCTTATAGCGATTACAACTATACTCAGTCCAAATAAATTGTACAAATATACAAATAATATTGAAATGAAAACTTACTGTACTCATTAGTGACGATATCTCTTTATCGTGTTTACTTTTTTCTTGCTTCAGATCATCTACTTCCCCCTTCATCTGAAATATATTCAAATATGTTGTAATTACATAAATTCTCACTGTTCTGTGTATAAATCATCAAATATTATTTAAATTACTGACAAAGGACATATGTATGAACAAAAAGTCTACATTTAAATTGAATTGTAACGTTTAATGACTATGCTAGTGCAATGTGTAAACCGCACACCTAACTAACTTGACTGGACGAGCCGCTGGCATTTCTATAGAGGACACTTGATATTAGTAATATAGTATAATATAGTTAACCCCGTTTCTTCTTGGCACTAGAAAATAAACTTCTACTTGAAATAATACAACATACCACCGAAGCATACTTATTTGAATTGTTTATTCGCTTTGTGATGTGTGATATTTTGCCTTCCAGTACAATAGTCTGACTCTCCGACTTTCGAAATGAGAACTTATACGCAATGTTACAATACATGATGGCATAATTTAGCCGACTAAGTAGTAAGGTATATCTTCACCATTTAATCACTTACCTCTTATCCATTAGCACTAACTTTTTAGTAGTAAATGACAAAATTAACTTGTTACCTTACCAGTTAACGATTTTATATTATTGAAAAGTGATTAACTAGAAACATACGTAGCTAACGAAAATAGAGATCGAATAGCAAATATAATTTATTTCATATTAGGCCTTTATATATTATGCTTTTGAAAAAACATTGACTGAATAATCATACTTATCAATCACTTTGTTTAATAACAAATTTAATCAGTCCAGTAAAATTCCATTCAGACAAAACTAACAAATTGAATTAGAATAAAAACTTGTAAATATTGTAATCTTGCAAGAAGATAAATATTATATATTTAACTTTACAGTAATACTATTCAGGAATAAATGAAGAAAATGGTAAACCAATGTAAATATCTGGCAAACCGAAAAAATGCCATCATATTTACCTAGTTCAGTTATTTTAATTAGGTTAAAAATGTTCCAGCTGTCTTCAGCAAAGTTATCTCAACATGTGAATAAATTTTTCTCTACTAAAACTCTTTATTTTGTTTCCCATTAACAAGATTTATAATATATCGTAATTAGTTACACACAAATTGATTAACATTTAGTGATATATATATCATGGTATGTACATATACAAACAAGCACACACACCATAACACCCCCGTAGGCGCTCAAACACTCACACGCCACCTACACGCTCACACACTCTCACTTAACACCCCCTGCAACGAACACTAACCAGGAAATAACCAATACCAAAAGTATTGAATTAAATTGCATAGGGCAACAATGACCTTTACTGTTAAGAATAGATATCTCTCTTTCTTGTGAACGTTTTTCTTGCGACTAATCCTTGAAAATCTTTCTTCATATATTTCAAAAGTGTGTACACGTGGCTAATAATTATCAAACAGAATTTGAATTTATTATAAAGAAATACCATGTGGAAACCACATAAAAGCCGGATTTTACACCTGATTTGTTAAATAGATAATAGGTTTTTGTTACTATAAAAGGAAGTTATATTGAGATGAATCAATTTGTGCATTTTTATATTGATTTCACTGCTGTGGGAGAGACTATGAGAGAAATCAATATTATTGTCAATTGTTCATGGAATTGTATGTACAAATGTCAATTTTTTAGAATTAAGCGAGGAAAAGTTAAAGTATCATTCTTTCATGGTATATAACCATGTAATGTTTTAAAGTATGATACTGTATAGCGGGTTATTTCTGCGGGGCAAAATTTTGCGTAAACAAGAGAGTTTTGTATTGGCGATGCTAAATATTGGCGGAAATTACACTGAGCGCCAAATTTAAATCTCCCGGTAAAAGATGGTCAAAGGGATATAACTCTGTCCGCCTGGTTCGTATACGGTAACCTTCCTGTATTATAATAGACGATTATAGGATTATATAAACAAAGTCGTGAAATCAGAATGAGAAGGTAAGTATTAGTTGGTGTAAATGTTTGTTCTGTTGATTAGGTAAATGTGTTGATTACTTGAAAAATAAATACAGCTGTATTTGATTTGTGTTCACTCTATTATATAATAATAAAAAATACCCGTGTTTGTATTCGATTTAAGTTCACTCTATAATTAAAAGATTCTCGTGTTTGTATATGAGTTTTGGCTTGTGCGATGTTCAGTATCTGCACTGTTAAATTTGGGCTGTTGCATTTCATTTGTGGTTATGAAACTGTGGGATTCGTAACATGGATAAGTGGTTGAAACGTGGAAATTTTGAGATAAAAAAGCCTCCATTAATATTATTGCCAGATCCAACAAAACTTACGGATTCAAATGTAGCCAGTGCAGTAACGGCAGCAAATGACAGAGTTTCCAAGGAATTAGAACCGTCCGAATCGACTTCCAGTGGCAGAAAACGACATAGATCAGGGCAATATATAACATATTCGCCAGAAGTTAGGTTGCGAATAGCCAAACATTGTATAGACCATGGGCCGATGAAAACGATTTTGTATTATTGGAAAGTGATTAACTAGATACTTACGTAGCTCACGATGTAATTGTCTACTTAATAAAATAGAGATCTAATAGCATATATAATTCAATTCATATTAGGCCTTTATATATGTGAAGTTCAATTATGCTTTAAAAGATCTGACTGAATAGTTGTATACTTATCAATCACTTTGTTCAATAAATGACAATAACAAAAGTACTCAGTCCCGTAAAATAAGATTCGGACAAAACATGCAAATTGTATTGAAATAAAAACTTAAAATTAACTTTAAAACAAATATTGTAATCTTGCAAGAAGATATCTATTATATTTGACTTTACAGTAATGCTATTCAGGAATTGATTAAATGAAAAATGAGAAAAATAGTCCAATGTTAATATCTGGCAAACCAGAAATAAGTCATCAACTGTACCTAGTTTAGTTAATTTTAATTAGGTTAAAAACTTACAGCTGTCTTCAGAAAAGCTTTCTCAGCATATGGTTAAAATTTGCTTTACTTAAACTCTTCATTTTGTTCCCATTACCAATATTTATAGTATATCGTAATTAGTTACACAAAAATGGATTTACATTTAATGATATTTATATCATGTTATGTACAGTCACACACAAGGACACACACCATAACATCTCCTCAAGCACTAAATCACTCACACGCCACCACACGCACACACACACTCACTTTACACCCCCTGCTGCAAACACGAACTTGTTGAATGACGCAACACCAATATATAGCAAAGAAAGAATACAAATAGTAATACTCCACAATTCAGCGGAACGTTTTTAACTCTGTTTTATAATATGTCATCATTGTATAATGTTTACTTGCGATCTGACCAGAAATGACAGTGGTGTTAGTCATATAAAAACCTTAATACATTAATAATAAAGGGCATAAGATCTAAACATGCAACCCGGTAGAGTAATGACTATAACATCATTCTGATTAACACATGTTTGTTATCATTATATTTGTCTCATATCTGAGGATACTTACCTTTTCGTCAAGTGAACGTATTTCAGTTTTCCGCTGGTCACATTCCTGAGATAACTTTGTGATCTGCAAACATTTGAAAATGAAACGTTAGATACGTATATGCCTTTCAAGTACTAGTTAAGATTGTTGTCAAAATGTTACAAAAAATTATCATTTGGTAGATTTGGAAGTAGTGTAAATCTAATCTAAATAAATATTATTAATCAAAACTATTTTAAAGAACTTTTAATTAGTGCGTTGGATCATTATAATACATACAATTATTCATATTGTTAAATGATGTAATACTTTTTTGTCTTGAATTTCTTTTTGATGACAATCTGATAGTATCATGCATTCGTCTGATACATACATACGTTTAGCATACGTGTATTTATTGTATCATTATATTGGTGTATAGCCCATCTATTTATATCGCTAAAATATATTCAATCATCTAAGTATGATAATTACTTGACTCACAAAATCTTTTTTTAAGGGCAGTTGTAAGTCACTGACTAAAGTATGTGCTTAGTAGTTGGTTAGCAACTAAATCCAGAGATTCAGTCTTTCCAGAAGGAGTGAGTAGGTTGATTGACCGCCGTTATATGACCTATGCAATATGTGGCTACGTCGTTAAACCCAACAAAACAAACAAACACAAATCTGTCGATGTATGTGGATCAATGCTGTGCATGGAAATTATATGTTACCAATTGAAAAGGAATATTTTCTTAGATATTATGAGTTGGTCATAATCATTTAGATAATACGAGGAAAACTTTCCCCGTTAATTCAATTCAGGTTAATTCAAATGTTAATCAATATGACAAATTTCAATAACGATACACTCATGGTGATTAATGAACACGTACATTTTCCTTGAATTCTTTTAAATTGACTTCGTATGCCTTATTCTGCTCGATTTCATATTGTAAGTCACGTTCTAATCTGTGAATCTGAACCTGAAACACGACATACATATAACCAGCATTTCATCATGTCTTGTACCAGAATGTTACTTAGTTGGTAAGAAAAAAAAACAGAAATAAAAAAACTGCAAAAATAGGTCAATCATAAAATAATGGGATTAGGTATTAGAAGAAAAAAAACAATAACGAAAACATATATATATATATATATATATATATATATATATATATATATATATATATATATATATATACATGTTCACCTTTTCTCTTAACGATTCAACATGCAGTTTCTGAATCATATTTATCCCAAATATCTTATGAGTAATAAAATCAACTGTAAGTAATACCATTTTGCTAGGTTGTCAGATATATTCCATAGTAAAATAGCGGACAATATAATGCATTGAGAAGTTATTATGTTTTACTTGCAGGACAACGTTATTTAAGCATTACTTTATAATATTCATAATAATAATAATACTATCTATCTGGCATAGTGCACACATAGTAAAAACATACAAACACAAATATCACAGACATCATGATGTTGTTACTATGCATTGCACACCAACACCAGGGGTAATACAAAAAAGGGCAAGTACTTATTTCCATTGTGGTCCCTATGTGTTGGTGGCGTGACAAAGAGAGGCATTATTAAAATAGTGAGACTAAGCATAGAATTAAAACATAATAAGATTTATCATAGACATAGCAGATAAATGAAACATTGATATAAGATGTAAATTTATAATAAGCACCAGATAGATGTAATACTATATCACAAAAAAAATTACAGAAGAAATATTCAAGATCACAGTTTAGTTTATAATCATAAAATTAATCACATAAAATATTTAAGTATCACAGTTAGGTTGATAATTACAAATTTAAACTCATATAATATTGACATATCACAGTTATGTTAATAATTACAAATTAATCACAGAAATATTTAAGTTTCACAGTCAAGTGGGTAATCATGTGATTTAAATTTGACATAATTCATCTATCACAGATTGTGTAGGTACTGTGCTTAATGGTAAAATACATCTAAGGAGGTCAAGCACAAACATGAATATCATATAAGAAGGATTTTGGTCAGTTATAACTTAAGAAGGTTAAACAAGATAAAAAAGTTTATGTGGACCATGCCAAAATAATAGAGAAAATAAAAAACGTACAAATATCTAAAACAAATAATCTAAAAAATACTGTTTCACAGTTTGTTTCAATTTGAAAAGTTTTTTTTTATTTGTGTGATATTAGATGGTATATTAATACTTGATAAGTAATCTGTTAAATGCCAACCAATATGACATCTGGTCATGCACAATTATAATTATATCAATACAATAATCATTCATAAGTATATGCCATACCTCATTCCGGTGTAGCTTCTGTTTTAATTCTGCATTTTTACGTTCAAATTTCTAAAAAAGAGAAAGAAAATTACTTATTTTAAATTGTTACCCTCACCATCAAAATATTTTTCGTAAAGAAATATCATACAAAATATTTTGTGGAAATTTTGAAAATATGCAATCAATCCAACTAGGAGCAGCAAAACTTTCTTCACAAATATAATCTACTTTTTATTGCTTAGAAACTAAATTCTATACGTTTCATATTCTGTTGATAATCAGAAAACACATTAATTGAAACTGATTGATGATATTTCATAAAATAAAAACATGCAAACGTGCGGCTTTTGTATTTATTACTTAGGTATATATCATTCATAGATGACATGAAACATTACACAGAACCTTTTATTTTACTATTAGTACAAAACAAAGTGATCCAGATCAAACTATTTACAAAATGAACACGAAAGCCATTATTATATTCATTGGATAGATGCTCGTGAACTTTACACTTGACAAAACTTATAAGTATACATATTTTAATTGCGAAAACATTTTTAAGAATCGATATTTTTAATGAAATTTTATACTCGTACATCTGAAATTGACTATAAATCTAGTCACTTTTTCGAAAGTAATCTAGTCGGTGTGTTGAACCGTGAATCAATTAAATTCATTAAATGCACGTGGAAATCGCGACTGGCGCGAATCAAAATTGCACATAGTCGCTGTGGACAGTATAACGACCCACACATCCAAAACAAAACACAAAATGGTCACGCTACAATAGAACAGCTATTAATAGCTATTGGGTTGATAGAATGGATGGCGCAACAGCCAACGCAGCAAGAGGGACAACAGAATTACTACATGAAAACATCACGCTGATGTGTATAACGCTGAAATATCAAGCTAAACATAAAAGAACACGTATGAGTTAAATTGAACCGCCATGTAGGCCCTACGCCATGGTGTTGCAGCACTACCCCTAGCTGAGCTATACGAAAAAATTGTACGCGAGTGGGCAGGTGTACGTCAGAATCACTTCGATCAGTGTTTGAGATCCATAGGAACGCGATGAAAAGCGGTTCTGAACATAAAGGTCACACTTATTACTAGAGAGAGAATCGTTGACAGTTTTACCCGAATGCCACTATCATTTTATAACTTTTCAATAAGTTTTGTTTAGTGTAATTCACATTGAAAGCAATTTAACTCAAACCTTTTTCTTCATCTGTTCGTCTTTATACAGTTCGTTAAGTTTCTTTTCGCTGTCTTTGTACGTCTTTTCTTGTTGCTGTAAATAAATGTTTAACAATAATGCTGATTTTTTTACCGAAGTCATTCCTTAGTATTACGAACACATTCAACTACTTGAAAAATGTAATACTTGATACAGAGAATAGCGATTTTACCCTAAGAAATTTTGATGCTTTTTATTAACGCCTGCATGTTCTTAAAGAAGAATAAATTACGATTGAAATCGTCGGTAGACGCGCTATTCATTGTTCTAACCGGGTATGTTTGATAAAAAAATTCAGCGAAGCTTAATCTTAGTTAAACAAATTCATCATTTTGATAATATAAATAGGCAATACATAAACGATTAACAAAATTTCATATGCATGAATAGTGCAATTTATTCCAGGAATTTAGTCCTTGAACTATTACCAGTGACTTATCAAGTAATGTATGCATATCGTTTCAAGTCACATTGGAGAACAGTTTAATTCAAACCTCTTTCTGTTTCTTCAATTCTTCATACTTAATGATGTGTCTCTTTTCACTTTCTTCCAATTTCGATTTTTGTTGCTTAGTAAAATAAAAGAAAACGCTTGATGAATCACGACATATTTATTTCACAATTTATCAATTTTTATCCTATGAAGGGTACACTGTTGTAAAGTACTAGTACATAGGCATGGCATTTTGAATTATTTCTTTAAAAGAACTCCTTATATTATCTTGTGTCCGCTACCCATGTTATCACCGCAACCTGCGCAAGGTTCATGCCAACTTTACCTAGACGCGAATAGCAATCTTAAATTATATGTATTATACTTTTCATTTGATGATCAAAAGACTGTTTAACCATTCATTATTATATTCATTAATTATAAAATGAAGAAACCCTTTGTTCAACAAAATATAATGACGGTAGTCATTTTCATCGTATTAAAAAATAACCCATTCATTTATATGGCGATAAAGATTGAAGTTGTATGAACTGGTTTGACTAAGTATATTTGTTATTGACAAATTGACCTAATAAAGAAATACTTACCTTGCCACTTCCATTTGTGTACAAAAACTGTGTCAATACTAAGAAAGGTGTGGCCAATAAATTTAGTCGAAGATCAAATTTTGTCGAAATGAAAGCACTTTATTTTAATAAAACAGTATTATAAGTATACAATAAAACAAAACTTAAATAGTAAATATCATTTGAATACAAATGTTTACATTGTGCAGTTATTGATTTTTCTAGAATTTATTCTTTGAACTATAACCAGTGGCTAATCAAATAATGTATGTATATCGTATCAATCAATCTTTGGAAAACAGCTAAATTCAAACCTCTATCTGTTCCATCAATTCTCCATACTCAATGTTGTGTTTCTTTTCATTTTCTTCCAATTTCATTTTTTGTTGCTGAGTAAAGCAAAAGAAAACGTTTGATGAATAACGTCATATTTCAAAAAATTATCAATTGTTATACAATGAAGGGGTCACTATTGTCAAATTCTTGTACATAAGTAGGGCTTTGTGAGTTACTCCATCAAGATATCTCCCAATATTATCTAGTGCCCGCTATCCATGTAAACATCGTAAACTGCACACGTTTTGTGTCAATTTAAACTAGAGGAAAGCAATTACAAATTATACTGTTTAAAGAATGTGAATGTTTACTTGATGACCAAAAGACTGTTTAAACATTTATTACTACATTCATTAATAATAAGATGACAAAATTCTGTTCAACATAATCGGTGAATTCATGCTTGGTCATGTTCACAGTAATGGAAAAACCCCATTCATTGTTCAAGCGATTTAGAGTGAAGTTGTAAAAATTGTTTTTGAGTAAGCAAATATGTTAGTGATAAATTGACCACGAATGTTAAATCATAGAAATAGAGTCAGAGGTTGCCTGAAGAACCGACTTCATTACCTTCGAAGTGTAGCGGTGCCACTATCAAATGCATTCCAAGAGATTAGCTCTCACATAGAGATTCAAATCGTGTAAAAAACGCTCGAGAAGTGCTTGATATTTTGTTTTAGATTTGTTTTTAGATATTAAAATCTGTAGAGTTTATTAGTCAACGTTACAGTGGTAATGGCTAGCGATAAGTAGGTCGGACAGAGATGTGATGTAAGAGTGAGCTAACGGACAGCTATATATTAAACCAAGCAAGTTTCAGCATCAAGTAATGTCACATGCACTTGTTTCGCTGTCATCGAAACAGTATAAGGTAATATACCATGAGATATTGATACTTAAACACTTTTCTAGTGCAGCTATTGGCATATGAAATAATTTTTAAATTAGTAATATCCCTGAAAATATCCTAGTTTTTATGTTTCTAATGAATAAATCGTCGTTTAATTACGGTATAATTTTGACAACAAAATTTCGTTCAGTCTTTAACTTATCTATCAAATGTTCAAACCATGATTGTCATATTTGATGCTGCCAATGAGGTTATGGCTGCTCCACGTATTCCCTCAGGTGTTTTTAAATCAGCATTCAAACTTAAATCTTGTTGTTGTAGAGCTTCTTTTATGTGTTGACTATATTCTCCATTTTCATCATATAGTACAAGGGTGCTCGTTTCTAGCTAATGAAATGTAAATGAAAAGGACATAATTAGTTTTCACATTTATTTTATAATGAATAAAAATCATGTGTACTTTAACAATTTTTATTGTATTTGAGTGTCATCTAGTAATGAATAAATGTAACAATCCTATTCTTTTTAAATACCAATTCCTTTTACTTTGTACTTATTGTAATAATGTGTGAGTTATGTACATCGAAACACTGACCCTTAACACTTTGCAGACCACTGATGTTTACAAGTACTTGCTTACCTTTTCGCATTTCTCCATTTCTTTCTTTATACTTTATAAAATACACACTCTCCATCATATAGAATAGGACAACGACTGAACGAACAATTGAGAACAATTATTTTCGTTTCAATTTTTGTGTATTCATTTGACTGTTAAGAATTTTAAAACTTGTAATAAATCCTAAAATGATACTGCACAAAGTTAATGACAGCTAGACACATTAAAATATCGTTTTAAACAAATCATAATAAATCTTACCTTTTCAACCTCATTGATAGTTTCAGTTGGATTATCTGGTATTTTTCCAAGAAAATCTTTGATCAAACAGAAATTGTCGTTCATTTCCTTATCAGTCAATCGATTATTTGCACTATGCATAAGTCTGTGTCTTAATCGAACTAACTGTAACAAAATTTAAAGACTAAACTGCAAGCCCTGAGGAAACATATCATTAACCCACCTCGTTAGAAACTGCTACTTATATTTTATTTTGCTATAAGTCCAGTCTATCATTATTTGTACGCTTCAATGAAAAAATTAAAGTGGAATTGAAAGTGGTTTTAAGTTTTAAACAGTACGTAACTGGCTGGAACAAATGTTACAAAACATACGCCAAACATTAATACAGTATTCTAACATAAAAACCAAAATGCTATATATATATTACTTACTACATCAACAATTGAGCGTAATTTGGAATCAAATAATTTACAATGTTTTATCAGGTTGAATATTGCCAATGGTTCAACTTCTTCTGGTCCAACTGCATCAATAATTTCAGATTTTGTGATGTACATTTTAGCAACTATCCACCAAAAAGATGAAGGTTCTACTTGCTCTTTTTTACTGTTACAAATCCATTTCTTGCAAAAACACCAACTAAAACTAACAAAGAAAGAAAATGCTTGTGATAAGTTGAGATACAAAGCAAAAAAAAACACAATCATATATATTATTATATCATAAAATCAGAACAAAATATTCATTATATCTAAACCGGTATATATAGCACCAAAATCCAGATTCAGTATTGAAAAGCACTAAACGATTATGCAAAAGCCCATCTCTATAGTTTCGAGAAAAAATCCCAGTACTATTTTTCGAAAAAATATTTTCGGAATTGGGCTGGAAAAAAATCACTATCTATGTTATGAAAACATTGCCACAATGTCTGCTCCTTATATTTTTACTTTTACTTTATTACAATTTAAAAAATCAAAGAATATGTGATCTTTTTTACGTAAAAAACTAAGTAGCTGAATCTGTTATTAAATATCATTTTCTTTATGATACTAGAAATAAACACATTTAAAGAAACCGAGTATTTTCTTTAAATAGTCAGATGAAAAATACAGTTTTAGTCAAAATTCAAATTTTTTACGGTTACCTATTTTCAAAACTATCTAGTTGTTCTTCGAATATTTTCTCACAAATTGCACAGGTTTTGTTCTTAAGGACCCAATTAATTTTAGTTGGATCTTTTTTATCTAAATGCATTTTCTTCACTGCTCCATTTACTGTAACTTGAATCAATAATTCTTTAAAATGTTCAGCTTGAAGAGATCCATGCATGCTATCTAATTTCTGTACAAAGTCTTCCAATACACCTCTAATATATTTGATTGAACCATCCCTGACACTCTTGAGACCAAGTACCGTCTTGGCCCAATTGGAAAACTCCTCCTCGGATTTATCTCCATCCTGCGACATTTTATTTTTGTACTTTTACATAAACATCTGTGGAATAAAATAACATGTAATCAGTATGTTAGATATTTGCAGAAGTATATTGAAAAAGATCTGAATATCGTGACCATATTCTGTGTAATGTTTCATAAATAAGCATCTTTTGAGAAAAAACTAGTTATTAATTGAAAAAGCCACAATGTAAATAACTCAGCATGACTATGACATTACAAATGCTACGGTAAACGTCCGCATCGACTGAAGGGTTTTAAAGGGCTGTAAGTATTTTGATTTTGGTCAGATTTACACGACATCTACGCGAAGCTAATCAGACAAGTGTATACTATTTTCTACGCATCAGATCTCTGAAGTCAGTTTTGCAAACACTACTAAATAACCTAAACCTTGTAAAGCTTTTCTTATTCAAATGAGGACGAATTGTCACTGTAGCAAGCTGAAAAGGAATAGTATTCCACGGTGTATTAAAAAAACATAGATAAGTTACATAAACTTTCCGCACAGACTAAAAGCAAATAATAAGATGTTAAAAGAAGTTAACCGTTTGTTATAATAGTAATCTTACAAATATTCACGCTTTAAGTTGTGTAATAAAGCAGAACAAAAAATGTTTGGGAACTGTCTTTGTCACCTATAAGATAAAACACATTTATACTTCAACTAGGTAAGATTATATCATTTAGCAGTTAATATTTTGATTGCTACCAATTTTATATGTTTATCTACATGTCTCAGTGTACTGGATGCATTATATTTCAAAGAAATGTAGTTTGATGATAATCTTTATCGATTTACTACTAATCACCACAAGAGGGAAATCATATATTGATATCATAAACCTCTTGACAAAATGGCGTCTGTTTGTACAATACGAAACTGTTTTGATTCTCAACCTTGTTAATGACAGTTATAATCATCGCATGGTTTTATTGGATATCAGTTTCCCCGTTTCCTTGTTTCTATCTCATTGTCTAAGTAAAAAAATATTATGTTTAAGAAAATTGTGAATAGTGTTAAGTTATTCGACTGTGGTAAAATAAAACCTAAATAAACAACAGCTGACTGAATAAAGTAAATACTGATCAATCGATTAAGAATTCCGTATTTATAATTAAACTGAGAACATATTAGGTAACAAAGTTATGTTAGGTTTAAAAATTCAAAGCGAAAGATATATTTGTTGAAGTTACAACGTATCAACAAAGCAATGTAAACATACAACAGAAACATACCCTCAAATTAAATTGAAATAACCATCAGAAAAAAAACATTACGGGAACACTCATTATGTTCAACAGTATTAAAGATTCTATTCTTTCATTTTAAAATCCGTCTGAATATAAGATGACCTTCAACATCTGTCATATATAAATTACATATGTACATTGCT
Source organism: Mactra quadrangularis (assembly GCA_025267735.1). Taxonomy (NCBI): domain Eukaryota; kingdom Metazoa; phylum Mollusca; class Bivalvia; order Venerida; family Mactridae; genus Mactra; species Mactra quadrangularis. Next base: position 49,309,273 of record CM046311.1, read on the forward strand.
GATATGTCAATAAAATACGTCCACACTCACTGATCTTTTTAATTATGTAATGTGTCACTCTAATTGTTTTGATAAAGCATTTATATTTATATTCGCATTTTTTATATGAACGACCTTGAGCTGTGAGAATATTTATCAAAATAATCTAGTTGATTAACTTATGGAATACGTTGCATTGGGTTTGTAGTAAAAGTATTCTTCGATATATTTGGAAAATAAGATAAAAAAAAACTTGTCATTAAACCCTAATATTGCTCTGAAGGGTAACTTTAATCTCCCTAATGTCCTTTATGAGTGGTAAGCGACAAAACGTTAAGTGTTACATAATTATACTCAATAATATTACATTGTTCAATTAAATTATATCAGCCGCTCGGCTAGCTCAGTTGGTAGCACGCAAGTCTACTGATCGAGAGGTCGTGGGTTCGATTCCCGGGCGGGACATACTTTCGTGGAGCTTGGTCATGAAATTATTTCTACGGCCATTCTACCTCCTACCAATGATTTTTAACTATGTAGGGCAGTTGTCAGTCACTGACGAAAGAATACGCTTAGTAGTCGGTTACCAGCTAAATCCAGAGATTTGGCCTTTCCAGGAGGAGTGAGAAGGTTAATTGGCCGCCGTTATATGATCATACAATGAGTTGCAACGGCGTTCAACCAAACAAAACAAACACACAAACAATTAAACTACATTTTAACTATCATTATTATATAAGTTTGTGTAGCGCTTTTTTCATATTTAAAACAAATGTTTAATAAGAATACAAATAATTTATGAAAGAATGATACAACATGGTTAAGAGATACATTTTAAAGAACACAAATTGATAAGATAAATACCTATGAATACTAAACATCAACGATCGATTTTGTGACCGTAATGATTAATAGAACAAGTAGGTTTTTATTTTTTTCTTAAACATATTTAGAGACTGGGCACACTTAAGTGAGTCTGAAAGTCAATTCCACAGGTTTGGTGCCGCACTACGGTTGTCAAAAGTAACAGTCCTAAACCGTAAGTCGGTAATAGATAAGGACTTGCTAGAACGAATATTTCTGTTGGGTTTGTAAACATTTATTAGGTATTGGATATACGTAGGCCATTGGTTCTTATGTGCTTTATATGTATATAGCAAGAGCTTATAGCTGGTCCGCTGAAAGACAGGGAGCCAATAGAGTTCTCCAAGCACTGGTGTTATATGATCATGACGAAGGGTTCTGGTAATGATTCTTCACTTTTACTCAAATTTGATTTGAAGTATTACTAAAAAGAGCGTTGTAATAGTCCAATCTTGATGTAACCATAGAATTAACTAATGTCCAGTCTACAACACAAACAATTTGGACTAAAGTCCTTTGTAAAAATGTGTAGTCCGAAGGAATATTTTCTAGGCCGAAGTTTCATTTTGAAACATAGGTAAATGGGACTCACATATTTTAAAAACAATGTAATGAGTACCTACAAAAACAATGTCTGTAGATTTTGTGCTCTAATATGTTGAACTGTAGTTGTTTAGGATTACACAGGGAAAGACACTGGACTGTGGTTAAAAGTAGAAAACAATTTGTGAAACTGACTATAAGTGGCAGTGTTTTTTCAATATTAATTATTTACAATTTAAATATTATTTTAGTAACATGAACAGAGTGTAAAGAAAATTCACAATTCAAAAATAAAATACATATAATGTTTTCTATTTTTTGATGCGTACTGCTTGTTGCAATCCTTATAAAAAAACATTAACTCATATAAACCATATAAGATAAAAGAAATGTAAGTAAGATTTTGATAAAAAATATCTAATTTTAAAGTATTTCATTCGATAATTTGGAAAGTGACAAATAGCCCCTTTTTAATACATTTTAATGCATTGTAGATATACATGCAATGTTATAAGTTTATGTAAGTTTAATTAGAAATTTTAAAAGGGTTTTATTATTTTTAAATAGCAGTTTATAATTATACGAAAATGAACAGACATTAGTTTAACTGTAAAACAAGTTTAACTGTTATTATGTTGTATGTCGATACTTTAATGTACTGCCGCTCGATCCACATTGCAATCAAGCTAGCTTCAAGGCAAAATAATAAAATTCGTTCCTTAAACGTCTATCCGACAATTTCTTTCAATTAAACATGTCAAACATTCATATACAGTTAAATCTCGATTAATCGAAATCGCATCGAACGAATATCATGAATTATCCAAAACGATCGTCCAGTCCAGAACATTTTGCTATAAAAATCATAATAAGAAAGTCCGCTTTATCCGAAATGGGTTTTCCGAATATCATGGATTATCCAAACTAAAATTTCGGTCTGAAATGATAACTATTGATTTTCACACCTTTTATCCAAAGGCGGTCAACTCTGAAGATCGTCAAGACAACTTATTCTTGATACAGGCAAAAGGGCGCAAAAACATAAGTAAATGTATATTATAATGATGCGTCAAAATCGATTTAATATTTGCAAAAAGTTAAGCGTAAATTGACTTTGAATTGTAAGAAATACAGTTGTAATTATTAAGTAGAGTAAACTTGTGTTTACCATTAATTTGATTTTAGTAAAATTAATTGTTCCATGGTTTGAATATGTTCTTGAAAGTCATTGAATTTTGTTTTTTTTTTAAATCACCTATTTCTTAATAAAAGCGGAAAAAGTCCTTGAATTTTGGAAAATATTTATTAATTTCTGAATTCCACATAAAAACCTATAAAACTACATACAATTTAAAAGTTTACATCGCTCGCTGAATACACACCACATGTAAATTAAGATTATGCTTATTTATCGCATTTTTATTCTCTATATTAAAACACTAAGATAGCTTTTAGATATCGAGTCGACGCGCATTGTAAGCTTCTTTTGTAATTAAACTTATCATTTTAGTCGTTTTAACAGTTTAACCAATAACCAATGACTTACACAGAAAGATGGTGTCGGTTTTTGCTCATATCAAACAAACAATGACAATTTGATGTTTATTTTGTTGCAACTACGATTAGATATTGTAGATATTCATATACCAACTAAAAACAATACTGACTCATACTTCAAAACTTCAATACTCCGAATTTCTTTAATGATATTGCCCCTCGAACGTGTAGTTATGTCGGCATTCTTTGATCTTTCAATCCGAAGGTTATTAATGTCCTTATTACGTCAGTTTCTTTGTTTATAATATTTATATCGATTTTTCTCCTGGATCTTAAAAGTACACTATAATGTATATCTATATTCATATGCTGTGAATGACGTCGTATGATTGTCCAAATTTATTATATCTAAATTTCAAGCAGTAAATCATCCGTACGGCATAATTGTGAGTAAATGTTAACAGTTTACTTCCAAATTTTCAGTCTGATTGCTACATTTTCTCTCCCTTTCACTCGTTCTGTTCAAACAATGAGACAAAATGAAACATCGAAAGGCCTCGTTTCGCGGAAGTTTTTAGACGCATGTTTTTCATTGGTGCGTAAAAATATCAAATGCGCATGCGCGCACTCGAAATTAACCGTGTGGCGCCAGATGCTAGTATTGACAATCCTATTAGACTCTGGGTACGAGAATGATGAATGCCTGTTGCTTCTATATCAATCATTAAAGTTCATACTTTCACTGTTTCTGCATTCTTAAAAAAATCTGAGGGTCACTTTTACTCCTTCTTTTGTTTTTCGAGGTTTAGTTGAAGTTTTCAAGGGTCAGTGTTATAACTTGACTATTCAGTCCTAGATATAAGAGTCAAAACATCTGAATTGCGGAAAAAAAGAAAACGATATAACAATTTTACCACACAAACAATGCATTTTTATTTACATTTTGTATAATTATATAAACAACTCACATATTTAAAAAGGAAACATCAAGTATAAAATTTAACATTTTGTCAAATTCACATTTTATTTAGATTATAGCAATATTTATACATTGATTACCTCGAATCATATTGAGGAGTGTTGGATATCAAACCCGCTTTATCTAAAATCCCGGATTATCCGAATTATTTTCGGTCCCTACGAATTCGTATAATTGAGATTTAACTGTATTTACTTCTTGACTCACATTTCAATGACATTTTACAAATGAAGTAGCAGTATCCTACTTTATTCAATATGACCAAGTATCTATCACTTAAATATCGAAGCGGAAATTAAAATATCCGTGTTGCTCTCTCATGGGAAACTAAATAGATCACTATCAGTATATATCAAACTGAAACTATTCTTATCAACATGTACATTTGTTCAAGTGTCCTTCTACTTGACTTAGGTCACCGTTTGAACTTAAAGGAAAAGTTGATCGTTTCCAAGAAAAATAATTTCTGTCCTGAAAGGAGTGTATTATAGTACAATTGAGGCTGTCATATGTGATCCTCGAACAGACTTGCAAAAAATGTTCAATATGAGTCTTCAAATACAGATCCAAAGTTCGAATGGGGTTCAATTAATTGCACTTACCGATGAAGTCAATATAACGTCTATACTTTATAACTACCTTGTTTTTATTGAATGTCAAAAATAGTAAATAACAATTTTAATTTAGGCATTTTCTTTCAAAAATACGCTTTCTATACGTCTGTGATGACAGCAAATTTATCACAGAAAAAATCAATAGTAGCGTTACTTTCAGTCTTCACGACAAACTTTCATCGGCATTTGAAATTCGGTCCAGCAAAATGAAATATTTTACTGGACCTAATGTAAGTTTACTGGACCAAAATAGACATTAGCAAAAATGTTAAAGCATCAGTTTATTTTTATGATTTTAATAAGATATCCTAAAATTATATCTCATTTTCTAAAGTTACTGAACCAACAATGATTTTAGTGGACTTGATCATGTGTTAATGCATCTTTTTTGAAATCGAATTACATGTCTATAGTCTCTTAAACAGATTAAAGTCCTTCGTCTTAGCATCTGATATATTGTCCCTTGTCTCATCAAATAGGGTGTCTTTTAATTCAGCTGATTTATAGAGTAAAAATGTTTTGGAAGTCCGAAACACAGCCGCATATGGTAAAATTTAATAGCCCTTAACACATGAGTGGTCAGACAGGCAGTCTAGACTGTATATGTTAAAGTATTTTTAAAAACTGTAAAACAATTTCATTTTATAATGCTGGGTTCCTTACCGCTACGAACTAAACGTGGTTGTCCGGGCAAGCGGACATCCGCTTATTCGGTTGAGTGGATACTGATAAATGTATCGTTTTAATTGGTAAAAAATGTTTATAGTTTTATCTCCCAAAAACACATTTGATAACCATAGGCTCTTTTCATACTTTTAATCAATTTGTATGTCTTAAATCCCTAGTTAATACATTTCAAACTTGTTCCATAATGTCTAGCAAAAGTTAATGCGAATGTCAGTGTGAAATTATAAATAGGTAATATAGATGTTGATTGAATAATAAATGAGCAATAATATTATTACTTGTATACTTAAACGGCCATTTAGATAATTTCCCTATGTACATCTTTTACCTCCGTACAGCGATACTCTAGCAAGGTTTATATCAATAATCGATAATAATCTATGACCGGACGATTAAAAAAATAAGCGATGCCTTTAATTGTATAATACTACCCTAAGGTGTCATGTTGTTAAATCATTTGACTAACAGGGGTTAATAAACAAGTGACATATCGTTTCCATGACACCAACGAACGGATCTAAGATGAAGCGCACTTTGTTTGGTAGACCAGCTGACGTCATCAAATATCAGTCGTACACACGACCAGCTAGTTGACGATGGTAAATGAAAACTTATTTGTTATTGTACTACTTATTAAAAGCTTCCACGGAATAAATTTTGTTTTAAGTTAATTTGAGGTTTAAGAGCCGAATCAGACGTTTACTCCCGAAAAGACAATGATAATTCATGCTAAATATTATTCGTCATTAGACAGGTATAAAATCAAAATTGACGGTATCAGAAACGCTTTCCCTAGTGAATTGCTTTCTTCTGCGTAAAACTAACCATCATGCTAGGCATTTTTAACGATTTTAATGATTATCCTAAAAATTTGTAATCATATTAAAACTTTTTACTTTTGTCGATCAGCGCCCGCTAATAACTGTATTTACGTTACGGAACGGATAACGGCCAGATTTCCGTACCAAAACGGCCGTTTTTCGTGATCGGTAGAAAAAGTCTACCTCTGCAGAGCAACACCTCTGCAAAGCGAAACGTTTTTCAAACTCCGCCGAAAGTCGCTCTGCAGAGGTTACACTGTAATGTATAAATCGGTCACAACATTTAAGTTAACCTGGACTATTATGAATATGTGTTTTGGTACATTTTTATATAACATTGTTTAACATATATATATATATATATATCTGTATTACGTCTTGTATAGAATCGAAAAGGAAATATGAAGGGGCCACCCAAGGGACCATCTAGTATGGAAATGCACATAAGGCCTTCAACGTGGAAAGTTAAAAATCATGAGGTACAAATACTATTCTTACTTAACTTATAACAGCAGTCATTTAAAATTTCATTGCAAAAAAATAAATGTTTCCTTACTAGATTGTGTCTTCCTAGGCTTCTGTATGATCGTCAATGTTTTATGAGCATATATTAAAGACATCTAGTAGATGCAGTTTGGTCACCATTCGAACTTTTGTGTTGACAAACTGTTCACTGTTCTTTTGTCCTGTGTATCGCAAATCAACTATCTTATACTCACTTAGAGCAAGCAGTATGGCATGCGATTTTAAATTTTCTTCTGTTTTATTGGCGTGTTAACACCATAATCCTCATTCAACAGATTACTCTACCCAACAATGCAGAATCGACGCCTGGCTTAAAAAGTTTTGTTTACGTCATGCAAACGCGATATGACAGTAATATATCACGTCGCTGTAAATTACTAACTTATCAATAAGATTATAAAACAAATCCACTGGCTTTCAATCGTGCTAAAAGTGAAAATTTTGAAAACGAAAGTTGTAATTGGATATAAATTTCCTGGTAAGGCGGGAAGTAAAGGGAGAAGAGTATATGTAACCAATCAACCGAGGGACGTTACCAGTATCTACTGAGACGAGTTTTAGACATGCCCCTCATGAATATCGCAATCAACTCCTTACCGAGCATATAATATTAACATTGTGTGACACGCGCTGACAAGTTTACTGTGCGGCATATGTATTCAATGTGCGGCTCCCCATGCGTACATATGTCGCATGTTTGCAACCTTTACAGTAAATTAGCTAGAATTACAGCTCTAAGACATCTGTGGAAAGTCAATCAATTACTGACAAAGACAATAGTCCGGTAATGACATACCAAATACCAGTATGTTAATTTCAAGTGTTTATTTGTTTTGTTTTACACAATCAAATTTTATCAATTTCCTTACAGTGTTTCCTTGGATACTCGTTACCTGACTTCCAAATGAATTGTAACTAACTGTATTTTTTCTCTCAATAGTTAACATTAGGAGTACTTTGTAATGGGTCATTGAAATTCTACACAAGTACCACTAGCGTCCTATACGCAATCGTCCACTTACTTGATACAATAGAGAGACTAACTTATTTTTCTACTTAATCACCAATTTACCAGTTACATTACATGTAAAATATTTTACTCTCTATCAAAGCGAGAATAAAACTCTCCTTCTCTTCTCACTCTTCACGTGTGTTACCAGACATTTACATGATCACATGTTGATCAGGCACGCCATTATTGGTCTATACCGTTTCAATCTATATGTGATACGACCATATCACTGATACAGGAATCTGTATTGTTACATAGACAGCAATGAGTGAACAAATGGCAGAACCTTTCATTACGTGATCGAGTTTACACACATGTTCATATAATAATCAACAGACGACAATAAACAATTCTCTTAAAAATATTTATTATTATTATATATTCTAAATATATTATTATAATAGTGTTATTATCCAAACATTACATAAAACTGATAAATATTTTTTCTCAAATTGTTGTATATAAAAGAATTGATATGAACATTAGAGACAACAAATAAACAGACAACAATGTGTACAATCATCATAAACATGACGAATTAACTCACAATTCTCATTGTCTTAATGGTGAACAAACACATTCATGAAAACATTAACACATCAAGATGAATGCAAGTAAAATACATAGATCCTAATTGTAAAAAAACCCATTAACAATGTATTAATAGTAGGGAATATCTCTTGTTTGGGGTTAGGTGGTTCCCCTTCAGTGCTACCCGATCCAAAGTTTTACAAAAAATATAGTTCACATAACAAATTATCATACATCACAAATAATCACACACTTAAAGTCATGGTATAAATATTAAAACTAAAATATCTTCTTGATTACAATAGAACAGTAGTAAAAACAAATGAGATCAATTAAACATGATTTCAAAAAGAACAATCACACTTTATTTGAAAACGTGTAGCAAACCACATAACTTAAGAACTAGACCAAGTCCACTCGGATACAGAATTGAATGTGTCTAAAATTTATTTGATAAATGAAAACAACATATACATAGCAAAATAATTATTAAAACAGTAAAAAGGTAAATTATACTACTGTAAGTATAGTAACTTTATTGTACTAGGACATATTTCCATCTATTAAGGATGACCCCAAAAACTGAAAATGTAATGTGAATTACCTTGTTTCCAGTTTTCCAAATGTATACTGTTCCTTAAGATATTGAATTGTTGTTTAGGTATTGGTATGTTATAAGAAGTAATAACAACTTTTCATGAGTAAGCTATTACTGTACCTTTATTTGCTGATAATATGATTATTATTGGCATTATTACAAATGAAAAAATACAATTTTTAAGTTTATAACTATTATTATGAAACATGAAGCAAGTAATGGCAAGAAGAAATAGCTTACTTTTATCTGGAGTTATCTAGTATTAGGTTTAGTACACTATAAAAATATCAATGTGTCATAAATGCGTCCCAGTACTTGAAATGATAACCACGTTAATTGACGTCGATAATAAAAGTATGTTATAACAAATCATAACAGATGTACTTATGTAACAATATACTACGTATTTAACTATTCAGTACTCCTCAATGCAAAGATAACTTAGTAATCTTAGTATGTAAAGATTGAAACAAATGAACAACGAACAAAGTTTTCAAAATATCTTTGGTTGATTGATTGAATAGATTGTTTTACAATAGTAATATATAGTATGTGTATCATATAACATATATAAACGCTATAATACAAAAAAACTATTAGTTGTGATAGGCATAATCAGTACTGAAACTGTGAACTTATATTACTTTGATGTTTTGAATAACTAAATATAACAAGAAAAAGTATTGACAAAAGCTCACATAACGAAATTATAAAAGTATCTGTTTAGTAATGGGCTCTTTCATTACACATTATTAAAATGATGATGAAAAATATATGCCCAGTGCCCTCCAAACGTCCTTGAACAAAAACATGTTTCAAGATACATTGTTTCGAGATTACTAATACCACAGGAACGAGTAATCTGACCAAGGTCCCAAATAAACTTAATAAGTTCATCACACAATGATACAAAATGTATCATATGAATAAGCATTATTTATAGTAAAATTACTTGTTGTTGCATAATCAGTTTTATCAAAATTTCAATTGTTTAAGAACTATTGGTTCACTGTATAAATATTCAAGTTTGTTGATTATATAACTCTTCTATAATTACACATTTGAATATATGAAGACAATCTACCGACCATATAAAAAATAGAAAGACTGCCGACTAACAGGAGCAAGTTTTCAACTAAAGTCAAAATCTAAAAAAGATTGCAAAAATCATGCATAATTATACATATAGATGTTAATGACGTCATAAAATTTAGTGTCACATTCTCTGACTTAGTGTCATGGCGGCTCACTAACAAAATATTACATTGCGCCAATATTCCGTAACATAAAAATGTTAATGACTTTTACTTTCTGGATGAAACATTGTATTTGTACTTATCTTGATTGTTAGACCATCATGCGTTTAATAAACATCATAAAGTCTAATTTTACGGCAGATGTTTCCGGTTTTTTCCGTGAGCTTGATGTCGGCGATAAACGGGGTCCTATAAGTTTGTTAAAGTGTTCTTAATCTTTACTTGCACCTAAAGATGACTTGAATAATTATTATAAAAAACATCTTAAACGTAATAGAAATGAAAAAGTTTAGATTAACATCAATCTAAGATTCATACAAACGGCGACTTACTTATATCTCGCCACTTGGAATCATTCTATATCATACCCCTTCCATTAAACTGCATGGCAAGTAATTACACACATGGCTGGCTGTTAAATTGAAATACTTGAACCTTATTTCCAGCAAAAAATCCAACAATCAAACAACCCTTTTTTCCATCATATAACAATGACCATGGACGAGATGACAAAGATGTACTAAAAATAAGCACACCTAGATTCTTACCTTTCGTATTATATACAACAACATTTTTAGACTTAGATTCTACCACCAGTAAATAACCATCTGTTGTAACTGTTATAGCACATGCATCATTCCTTAATTCAAAGGTATACAATATTTCACCATCTGTATCTAATACACTAACAGTAATACCAATAACAAGATAAACTTTCTTTTTTTCTTCGTTAGTGACCAAAACGCGACACCCAGATGAGTCACGAAACCTCTTGAAATCATTGACATCATTCAGTATTTGTTTTACAAACGATCCTGATAATGAATATGTACATATACCATTCCTACATAGAATCCAAAAATGATCTTTACAATATATCATATATTCGGGAAACTCTACTTCTTCTACAGCTAAGGATTTCTCGTACACAATCGTGTCTAATATTGTTATATAATTTAATTTCCCCGAGCTATCTAAAACCACAACTTGTGATGAGGACACAGGTACTACACGCAAAGGGCTCCTTTCGAACTGGTAGAAATCTTTCACGTTGAATTTATCATCCAGTCTCTTCAGCTTTTTGTTGAATGAGTCTAGTAATATAACAGTACCATCAGACATCTGACACATACCATGTATGACACATGCACCCTCATCAGAATCTACTCTTACATTGAAATCTTTGGCAGGCTGTACTTGATAGGTTTGATTGATTGATAGCTGTTAAATAATATATACATGTATAGTTCAGTTTAGTAGAGTATTATTGAAACTGTTACCATTATAGTATATGTATTACTGTCCAACTTGAGTAAACGAATACTAGGGTATCCGTTTTTTGATTTCGAAAGTTTGTTCAGGCAAAGAAATTACCTTGTAGAAGCTGATGAAAAATTATCGTTATTCGATATGTTACTGAGTTGTATTTGAAGGTGCAGTATGAAAAATATCTTATAATTACATAAAAGCCAGCTATTTATCAGGATTGCACGTGAATGTTTTTGAACAAAATTAAGCAGTGTGACAGGTTTTTGTTTTGTTTTGTTGGGTTTAACGCCCTAGAAACACATTGAATAGGTTAACTCACGACGGCAAGTCAACCTACTCACTGTTCATGGAAGGGCTAAACCTCTGGATTTAGCTGTTAACCAACTACGCATATGCATAACTTTCGTTAGTGACTGACTTCTGTCCTACATTATTTAGAATCAGTGATAGAAGGGAGGATTGCCGTAGAAATTATTTCATGACCAAGATCCATGCACAAAAGTATGGCCCGCACGGGAATTCAACCCACGACCCCTCGACAAGAAGACATGTGGACTACCAACTGAGCTAGCCGGGCGGGTAGCAGTCTGACAACGACAGGCACATGCGCGTGATAAATTTGAATTTACTCCCAATATTGCCAAATGAGTAATATCCGTTGAACGTGCGAACTTAAAGCAGATAGGTAAACTCGCAAAATAAGTTAGAATATCACCAGTCTTGTTTGTTTGTTGTTGTTTTTTGTTGCTTTTTAACGTCGAATTCAACACATATATAAGGTCATATACACGACGGCGAGCTCTTCCTACTATAGGTTTCCTGGACACTTTTCTGTCACAGTACTAACTTACCCTACCACGAGGCCGACAACTCATGTATAGGGTATGACCTGCCGCGACCGGGTTTCGAACCCGCGATCTCCGGATTTGAAGTCAGACATGCTAACCACTACGCCACGGTCGCGGCTCAAAATCTTGTATTTTTAAAAATAGTGTTTATACAGCAATTGAACTTAACGTTACCTTCAATAACGTCTAACAATAACATATAAAATGTAAAACTACCAGTTTTGTGCATGGTGCATACAAAGAAAGATAGCATTGTTGAACTTCATTTTTCAAAATCCTTGATTTCATCACGTTATGAAAAATGCGCTTGTGTTTTCACAAATAGTGTGAAAAATACTTTAGCATACTCATTTCATACGAGCACAGAAATGCATTTTTCACAACTTAAAACGTGATGAAAAAGTGTTTGACAAACGCACTTTTCACACCTGGAAATTTTAAGTTGCTAGCTGTGTCTCAAGATTCAGCATTTTTGGTTGCCCTCTTTTCATGTGTACACCAAGGATGGATTAAAAGGGGCGGGGCGAAATCGGAGTACCGTTTTCCTCGACAAAGATAAGAGCTTTTGTCTATTAAAAATTATTTTTAAATAAAGTAACAAAAATGTTGTACAAATGATATTTGTGTTGCTTTAAGTGCAATTTGTTTGTAACAGTGCAGTTTCTAATTGGATGCTAGTGACCTACGGCTATTACGTTTGCGAGATATGATGCTAGGACCCAAAGTGGTCGCTAGGACACAAACATACTTGCTATGGACCATGAATGTGTTGCTTATGGGGCTTGTGTGGCTGCTATAGACCCACATGTTGTTCCTCGGGGCACAAGTGTAGTTGCTACAATGTATTGATATTTACGATATTATTTATGATGTATTACCGTAAAGTGGTTACTAGGGACAATAGTGTGGTTGCCATGGACTCTTAGGCTGCTACATTAAGTGATTATGAGGTTACAATGGACCTTATTGTGGTTACTTAGAGAGCAAAGCTATTTGTCATGGACTTTAGGGTAGTTGTGACATCTAGCTACCGAGTTGCAACATTTAGAGAAAATCTAGCGATGTTGTGACGTTAATCAACACTGTCTTATTAATTAGGTTTGAAATAAATGAAATAATAGTTGTGTTTATTTCATCGCTGCGCCTGATTTGAGCAATTTGTGGTCGACACCGGTTGCCTTAAGCCAATCAAAACGTTGCATTTGAGGTCACATGATGAAAAAAAATGACGTTGAAAAGTCAATAAGGTGTGCGTGAATGGACTCGTCGACGCCATGTTTTGTTGGGTTACCTGATTGTATTACAAGAAATTACATTATCAATATATGAACGAGTACCAATTTCAAGAAAGTTGCAATATAATGATGTAAGACCAGGAAAGTGCAAAACTAATTGCAACATGTAGGAGCAGTGGTCCAGTGGTAGGACTCGTGCAAGTCTCCTTGAGCAAGAAATTAACCTACAATTGTTCCACTCCACCCAGGTGTTAATGGGTACTGTGAGGGATCGCCTGCCTGAGGGTGATTTCAGTGACCAGGAGTTAACGTACAAGATTGTAAAGTCGGCTGAACATGTAGATGGAAGCAGACTTTAAACCGCACTTTAACTTTTTAACTTTAACTTTTAACATGTTTTGTTTAAAAAAAACCTCGCAACTGCTGAAAAAGTCAAAGTTATCCTCCTTACTTTCAGACGAATCTAAATATATCACAGGAGCTTGGAATACTGTATCGTAGTTTAAAAATTCCCATCATCCTTATAATAAAAGCTTCTAATAACAAGAAAAGATTTTTTCAAACTACGATATAGAATGTCAAGCTCCTGTGAATATACATAACGGCAAACGTAGGATTAGCTGCCGGAATTTTAGTCTGGTTTGATTTTCGTCCTGACGGCATTTTTAGTACAAGCAGGTAGTCAACAGTTTTAACATATTTCACGTAAGCCGATTCTATTTTTTGCTCTACCACGGCTGTATCTCGCGTCCTTGACCTTCAATAGGTCAATTCAAAATGGCCGCCATTTTGTCCTTTCAGTTACATTTTTTCACCATTGTTGAGATAAAATCGGTCAAAAATTGATTGAAACCATATATAATGTATAATTTTATGCCAGTATATAGCAAAAGAAAAAATTACTGGTGAAAGAATTGAACTTTTGAAATGCAGCCATCTTTGAATTCAAAATGGCCGCCATAGTTCATTCATTGTCAGCAAGTTCCTTCAAACGACATTTACTCCAAAACTACCATATCAATCTGGCTACTATTTTGCAGAAATCTTCCTGGCGTAAAGATCTTTTAAAATAGTTCATTGAATTCCATATAAAAATCTGGTTAGTATGGTAACAGAAAAGTAAAATTGTACAAATCTCAAAAAATGATCAGCATTCATTTTGACATGTAGCATCACCTGAATATCTTGTAGAAAGATTGTTCAAATTAAGCCCATGGAGTCAGAATATCAATCCGGCATCACACGATTTATAGAGTTTTATAACCTAAAGGAAATATTTGACCATCAGATCCTAAACTTCCGTATTTGCCGTAAAATATTGTTTAAATTATTTTTTTCATGTGTTTGTGGGTTTTTGCACACAACGACGTCGAGTTCAGGGTGTGTTGAGGTTTTTTTCACCAAGACAATTTGTTATTGTTTGTTCTTATATGAGCCTGTTTGGTGCACCCTAGAACCTGGTTTGTTTGTGGCGTCCTTTTAAAACAAAAGTTTAAAAATAGAAAACATCTCCCTCTTTGGCTGTATGGAAGGTCTGTGTTTGTTTTACTCTGGCTGTTCCTGATATGCTTTCAGACTGCCCCATTTTACTAATGTAATTTAACTTGATTGCGAAACAATTATAACAATCACTCTCGATGATGCTTCCTAGTCCCCCATAACTTAGTTAGTGGGATAATGTTTCTTGATATAGGAAACAACGAGTTTTTCGAGTGTGATTCGAATCAACGCAGCACAGGCGATCAATGATTAATCGTATGGTTATTTGAGAAACATGGATGAAAAATACTGTTTTGTCAAATTTTCGCCGCATTGTCACACAATATGCCTCAGGAATTGCACTGAATAGTTTGATTTCAGTATTCTCAAAACCATTAAACGACTGCAGCTTTGTAATTTATGTTTCGGAATGCTATATTCATATGAATTCGTGCTTCGTATTCTTATCAAAGTCACAAAAACCTGACTGACCTTACAATGGGTTTCATGCCATTTCAACACAAATTAAGGCTACATTACGGAGGTCAACTCCACTAACTTAGCTTTCCTGGACTCTTGTCTATAACCAGTACTCACATACCCTTCCAAAAGGTCAGCAACTGCTCCATATACCTTATTGGTGGAGGCAAATCCACACTATTGAGCAATTTTCATGCAAGGGTATTCCTGGAAACGGTTAGAAAACCTACGCACTACCAGTTGTGCTACTGACTCCAGTTGACAAATTGATTAGATATTTATGAACTTAATATTTTGATTAATGACAGGTGTTAGCTAATACCTCATGCAGAATTTAAACACCCACCTACTTGTTTACAAGCACACATTCTTGTGAAATTTATCATGGCCCTTTTGCATTTGCAACGCCTGTTACTACAGTGTGTTTTGCATGAACAGTACACCATTTGGATACATGAATCTGGGATAGGATCAAGAGACATCAAAATGTGTCTCAATTGGGCTTCACGTTCCTCCCGGCCATACTTTGTTGGGTTAGGAAGATCTGGTAAAGGGTGTACTGCTTGTCGCCACATCATAGTCTTGAAGTGTGGGCGCTTGATATGGAAATAAAGGGCATTCTGAGTATCCCAGGTTTACTTGCTCTAAGAAACAGGATATACTGACACTCATCTACAGAGTTAGTTGAGTTGATGTACATTCTACAAATAAAGGTTTCCACATTTGCTAGGGTTTGTTCGGTTATGGCTCCACGTCCAAGCTCTAACAGTAGATCCTAATAATCTTGGAATGTTTTTCATGCAAACTTCTTTGAATGGCGTGTGAAGAAGGATAATGAGTCCCATCCAGTTATTGCATGGAAAGCCAGTAATGCCTCAAATGAATTTTGTGTAAGGTTTCGGAAAACTTGACCCATAGGAATGTGTCGGTGTTTTCTGGCTGTCCCGAGTAATTGCCATATATTTTGACTAATGGCTTTTGGAAAGTGAGCAAGAAGTAATGATATCACATCAGTGTCCTTCGACCACACAACAGCATCGTGCGCCTCGCTGTTTACAGCATGCAACACAAGACGTGCGTCAGCCTCTTTGTGGTAACTTTTCAGAAGAACTAAATTAGTAATGGTAGGATTTGATGATTTTTCCTCAAGCTCATCTACGAAGCCTTTAGCTATGACAATTTCCATATCACGTGAAGCCTGCCGGATCAGTTCATGCGATAAGAAATTCGCATGGTCCACCTTGTTGTCAGGCAGAGCAAGGGAGTTTGCCCAGTTTTGTGGTAAAAGTACATCACGGCCTTCCTTCAGACGGCGTGTAGGCTGATAGGCTTTGTTACATCTAAGTCGTGTCCCACTTTTGATTGACTTATCATTGTATCTGTCAAACACAACATCAATTCTCGTGTTGGAGCGACCAATTTGTGCAACAGTATTGCAGAAGGTATCTGCCAAGTCACCAAATAAGAGAGCCCCAACTGTCTTCCCAATAGAAACAATAAGAGCGTTACCATCTATGATCATTGTCGCTGGGTGATTTGGAATGACTGGTTCGGGACAGGTCAATCAATTTGTTAAACAATCATCAAGTACTGATTTATCACCGATTCGAAGTGTACCATTCATTTCTACTAAGGCAACCTACGGGTAAAAGTTTATGTTTTAAAATTGCTTTCAAATTTACATCTCGGCAAGCTTCATAAGCAGTTAAAATGTGTTGAATAACCGTCTTATCAGCTTTCATGATTTTGCTCTTTTCTTGCTCCTTGTTACATTTGTTAATATCGTACAGCGAGGCAAATGTCTGTTAGTTATTCTTTCTGAGAGGAGCGTGTATTTGAACTCGACTACCATCAACCAATAATCTTACTGACACATATTCTGTCATGTCATGCTGAGCAAGATTCTGCACATTGACTAATGACTCTTGAATGCGTTGTGTAGCAAGGTCTTTAGTTGCAATGTTTTGAAAAGTATCTGGCTGTGAGTCTGGGGTAAAGATGTTGAAACGTTGTATTATAGCAGAAATGGATGACTCATCTTGTTTATCACGAGATTGTCTTGCTTTATTGTATTCGTTCAGATGGACTAAGTTTAAACATGTAGTATGTTGCTGATGAAATGTCGGACCGCACGTTGAATGACAAGCTCATCTACTTACAGTTGAAGGTGGTTTAGTAATATCAACAATACCATCACCCGTTTTACCGGTGCAGTTCAACCATTCTTGTGTTTGTTCAAGGTCAACTTAGTTGAACTTCTTTCCAGAACGTTTCACCACATAATTGCCGCGTTTAAACTCGGTCAAAACTGCTTGGTGAATCTGCTGCATCTCTGCAAGGTATATTGGACCCCAACGAGCATAATTAAAGTGATCATATCGCGCAAAATATGGCAACATAAGTCTCAACGACGCAAGGTATAAATCCCAAAGGCCACCACGCATTGACCGGGTGATAATACTTCAACCAAGTCAATGTATGTAAACCAAAAAGTTATGTTAAATTACTTTGATTTTTCACTTACAAATTCAGATAAAAATTGCTGTACTTGATCAGTTTAAATAGTTTCCAACAATCTCAAAAGATGGTTGGCATCATCTACTAACAAGTGATCAGATAACTTTTGAAAACAATCAAGATTTCCTTTTTGTAGCCATGTGAGAAACCCTGGAAGCAGGAGAGACCACTAAGATTATGTAGTTAGTGAATGGGATCCTAATCTCTTGGAGTAAGCTTTTCCAATGAGAACAAGCTGAGCTGTGCCTGGTGCAAGTAATCCAGAACCTGACATGCGGTTACCAATAACTTTTAAAAGTTCATTGAAATGTGCAATCCACCTAGACGTGGTATCAATTTTTCTTTGTACTCAGGTTTGGTCCACTTAAGTTCCATAAGTTTACAATATAGTGCTTGGTCTACTGTCAAAACGGTAAATTGATGACAAAAAAATGGTCAGAAATTCAGCGGTTTACAACTGTATTAAGCGTGTCTAATTTGTATGCAAGGGCTACCAGTATCGGTAAGTAACCAGTTGCCGCCTGATTTGGCGAACAGCTATTTATGTGTAGTTCTAGTTCAGTTTGTTTGATAATGATTTAGTCAAGAAAGTTAAATTGTTTGTTCGGCCTGGTTCTAAATGCAAAATATGGAAGCTATATGTAAAGCAGTTGTTTTAGGTTTATACATTTTAACCTTTAGGTTACCATGGAAACTTTTTCATGATATTCAAAGAACTAAAGATCTTTACACCAGAAATATTTCTGCAAAATCTAAGCATGTTGGTCCGGTAATTTTAGAGTTAATGTCGTTTGCAGGAGCTTGCTTATATCGAGAGGAATATGGCGGCCATTTTGAATTCAAAGGTGGCCGGATTTCACAAGTTAATTTTTTTTATGTGTACATCTTTGTTATAAAATGGCATAGAACGATACACCTTATACGGTTTCAATTAAATGTTGACCAATTTCATCTCAACAATGTCCAATATAAGTGTAAATAAAAGGAAAAATTGGTGGCCATTTTGAATTGACATTTTGAAGGTCAAGGACTCAAGATACAGCCGTGGTAGAGCAAAAATTTGAATCAGCAAACCTTAATGATGTTAAAACCACTGACTACCTGCTTGTACTAAAATGCCGTCAGACTTTTAACGCAGTGCCTTTTTGAAATTTCTGTCTAAACTATTTGGACAGAACATGATCTTTAATCAAATATTTAGGTTTGCTTATAAATACTATATATAGTTCCTTTATGTCAAATAGACAAGAAGAAATCTTAAGTCTGCCATAATAATGCCGTTTTACGGAATTGACGTATTCAGGTGTAGTCAGTATATAGTTAAATTGTATTACAACAAAAACTTACTGTACTCATGAGAGAAGATATCACACCATCTTGTTTACTTTTTTCTTCTTTCATATCATTGATGTCTTTCTCCGTCTGCAATTTTATCAAAACATATTTTAATAATTGTAATCCACATATTATAACGATACGTATTTAACACAAACATTATAACAGAAAATGTTCACGAAGCGTCATTTATTCAGTAAATTGTTTAACTGAATTTATAATTCGCACTATAATGTTTTATAGTTCATCCATTCAGCTATAGTATTATTTAAGCTGCTCATGTAATACTTTACCATTTGTATATTTGTAAGATGCTCCTTATTATAAGTAGTAACATAATAATTTAAAACATTAATCACTCACATACTTACTAAAAAATGTTATCACATAATGAACGTGATTAAGTGATTATTTAGCCACAAAATTAGATAACTACTCACCAGTTTATGATACTTATAATTGATCAGAGAGTGACTAGTCACGTGACTATTTTACCATACAGTTTTGTACATAATAATGACGTTATAAAATAATATACCGGGTACTCATTTCACTAGAAAACATTAAATATATACCTATAAATCCTTTTGTTGACACTCCAGATAAATTGTATTAGAAAAAACATACAACTAATAAAAACTTACTTTACTCTTGAGTGAAGATATCTCCTCATCTTGTTTACTTTTTTCTTGCTTCAAATCATTTATGTTTTCTTCCGTCTGCAATACCTTGAAATATATGAATGTTATATACTATACGATATATACAAAAACTATAATACTATGATACTATGGCTTCATGACTAACATGTATACAGAGTATACAGTGTTACATTGTTATATAACTTTGCATATTTTGGGTTTGTTGAAAGAATGTTCTTGAAAACTCTTGAATGAGCAACCCAATACTTTTTTTACTTTAATATTTCTAAAACACTTTTGAACGTTCTATAAGTCTACATAAAGGTCACTGGTCCTGGGTTGACTGCCATTCAGTCACACTCTTCAGTAACTTTTCTTCAGCCATTACTTTATAGTCATCAAGTTAAGTTATTACATAACAGACAAATTGGGTGTTCATGAATATTATTAGACAGTATTGAAATAGTAAAACTAACATCTTTATTTGGGATTTTAATTGTGAGAATATAAATAAATCGGACATTTTAACATCGTTGGATTTTGACAAAGAAACCCAGGATCAGTGAATAATTGAACATTGCATGTACTCTATTAAGGTTTATTTTATATTATTCTTTTTTCTGCAGTTCGTAAATTTTTATACAATTATTTTTTTAATTTAATATGTATTCCTTCATTGTAGTGTGTTGCTGGTTTCATTTCTTTTCTGTACAGTAACATGAAATATAATGTAATTACTATAACCTTAACTACTTTAGTTATTAAATCATCAAATAAGATTTTAATTGCTCACATCGGACACATGGAAAGTATGGAAAGGTTATTTTTATATTAGATTTTAACGTGTAATAATCATTTAAGTTCAGTATGTGAACCGCTTATCTTACCAACTTGCCTATAAACACTTTCCTTTACACCTTCCTAGCCAATGTTACAAGCTGCCAACAAAGATACTTGGAAAATGTGTATTTGATGTAAAAATTACATTTTAACGCTGATTTCAGTTTTTTAAAGACCATTCATCAAAGAAACTTGAATGAACACTTTCCCTTACTTAACTCTTCTTCTTACAAGCAAAGAACTAATTTTGTTTGTTATCTTTTTATTGAGGAAATGACGTGTTCAAATGTAGTCATTTTATTGCTAAATTGTATTACAACCAAAACTTAACGTACTCTTGAGAGAAGATATCACATCATCTTGTTTATTTTTATCTTGTTCCAAATCACTGATTTTTTTCTTCATCGGCAATATGTCCCAATATATCATATCAATTATAATCAATATTAGGAACGCTTTTAATTCATCAGACATAATTTGAACATTTAAATAGGTCCAAATAATAATAAACGGAACGTCTACTTTTCAATTTGGATTTTATGTTTGATTACCATTTCAATACGACACGAGAGCCTGTTCATCCACCCAACTTAAGATTAAGAAAATAATTAATCACTTATCGCTTATATTAAAACGATAATTTATAAATTTTAATTATGTAGGTAAATAGTTAACAAAAAAATGAGCTTGCCCGTCAAGTGATAATTTAGTTTAACTATTTTATATTAGTGAAAAGTGATTAACTAGTTACGTGTCAAGCAGACAATATAATTAACTACATAATAATAAAGTTATCTTGTGACATACATATGCTACCAGACAACATTGAATTTATATATATCGATCAGTTTGTTGGTAGTTCAGAATATGACTTTATGTTTCAATTAAACTCAATCGAGTTGAATTGTCTAGGACATAACTTACACATTTATTTTAATTGTTTTGAAATAAAAACTTACTTTACTCTTAAGAGAATATATCTCATCATCTTGTTTACTTTTGTCTTGTTTCAAATCACTG
Source organism: Mactra quadrangularis (assembly GCA_025267735.1). Lineage (NCBI taxonomy): Eukaryota > Metazoa > Mollusca > Bivalvia > Venerida > Mactridae > Mactra > Mactra quadrangularis. The sequence goes on from CM046311.1 coordinate 49,330,843, forward strand.
ATTTCTTTCTCCATCTGATCTTTGTGCAAATATATTTTAATAACTATATTATATTCTTTGTATGTTTTAAATCATCCAAAAATAATTTAAATTGAAAATGCAAAATGGATCACATCATAATTAACGGAAAGTGTATTTTCACTTTTGATGTTACGTCTATAAAACCACTTTAGTATTACACATTATCCCGTTTCTCTAATCAATTTACAAGTAACATTATAAATTAAACACTAACCATTTGTATTAAAAATATTTAGATAAATAGTTTATCATATAATTAAATTATCCGTCAAGTGATAATTTAGCTACAAAATTAGACAACTATTTACAAGCTTACAAGTTTATATTATTTATCAGGGATTGACTAGTTACTATTACTACTTAAACTTTTATTTCTCCCAAGTATTTACAATTATATACAAACAGGGGAAAATACAAAAATACACGTATAATAATAACATAGGGTGTCACTTCCGGTCAAATATATAACAATTGCATATATGATTTGTGCTATATAGAGAAATAATACTTAATGTAGGGGCAAAAGTAATAGGTGATGGGTAGTATTAATATAAATGAGATTTGTGCAGACTCAGATTGTTGGCGTCTTGCAAAAAGAGACAAGTGCCGTAAAACCGAGACTATCTGGAGAAGGCTCTCATAATTTTTCTATCAAATTTGCAAAGGCTTTGCGAGACACCGACATCCTGGGACTGCATGACTTGAGTGAAATATGCAATCATATCAATGTTGCGGGTGATTTTAAGATGTGTTGATCTGTCGTTATTAAAGACTGTGCAACGATTTAAGTAATGTATTTCTGAGGAATTTTCGATTTTATCACAGGGAGTACAAGTACGTTGATTTATTAATGTTCCATCGTATCGACCGGTCTCTATAGGTAAGCGGTGGTTTGCTGTACGGAATTTAAATAATACCAGCGAGTCATGCTTTTTTAGTGTTTTAAAATATGTTTCAAAATTGTGGCACGGTTTAAACTGTTTATATAAATTTCCTACACTAAACTGTTCCGAAAGTGTATACCATGTTTGTGTGTAGTGATCTTGAAGATTTTATTTAATTTTTCTGTGTAAGGACAGTGTGACGTTGTTATCCATTAAATTACTCCATTTATATTGTTGGTATTCAATTATCATATATTCATAGATTCCAAATGAAATTTTGTCTGCTTTACCTGTAACAAGGCGTGACCAATATGATATGATTTTAGACTTAATATAAACATCGATGGGAAAGCGACCTAGTTCTCCATTTAATATGTATATTGGCGTGTTTTTTTCTAGTAAATAAATTCTTTATTAACATTTTCTAAAAGATGTTGTTTTTTTTTCAAATCCATTAATTTCTGAACCGTAAGTTAAGATACTGTATTATCAAATAGTTTTAGAGCTAGATCAACAGGTAGGTCAGCGTTATTTATTCGTGAAAGTGTACAATACATAGTTTTTTTTCGCTTGTTGAACAAGATTTTTTTTATTCAAGGAAAAAGCCATTTCTTGTAAAAGTTATACCTAAGTAAATATACGAGTTTGCTTATTCAATTTTATCATCACCGAATCTAAAATCAAAGTTACTTGAACGAGAACCAAATACTATTATTTTGGTCTTAGACATATTAACAGTAAGTTTCTATTCATAACAATAATTATGGAATGAGTTTAAACAATTTTGAAAATCTGAGTTATCAGAAACAATAATCGTTTCATCAGCGTAGAGTAGAACTTATAGTTTAAGCCAACGTGTCACATCGTTAGGGGTTAATAGTTCTACACCGACAGAGTTATCGTTTTCTAAATAGGACTGTAGATCATTTAGGAAAATTGGAAAAAGTAAAAGAGAAAAGTTTTTACCTTGGAAGACCCCAACTTCTGAAGACACAGAGCCGTTGTGTTTAATGCAAGATTTAATATTTGATATACGTTATAGATTATTTTGAAAATTTTGCCGTCAACTAGATATAGAAGTTTTGTTCACTGTCTCGTTCGCCAAACTTTATCAAATGCTTGCGAAAAGTCAATGAATGCACAGTATAGTTTTTTCTTTTGTTTCTTTAAAGTTTCTATGATTAAATGTAATGTAAAAATATGGTCGCTACAACAATAGTTTTTCATTTAAAAGATTATTTTGTTCAAGGAAGTTGTTTAGTCTAAGGTTAATGACTGATGTGAAAAGCTTTCCAATGCAGCTTAGAATCGTTATGGGCCTGTACTGAGACGGATTATTCTGTCAACCTTTGTTTTTATAGATAGGTATGATGAATCCTTCCAGCCAAGATGGTGGTATGAAACCTATGTCAAGAACTGTGTTGAATAATTTTGTGTAGACCGGTAACATGATTTGTTTTGAGGATTTAATGTATTCGTTTAAAATGTTTTTAGACGGACTAGGTGATTTGGAATCTTCTAGATTTGTGATGCATGTGGAGATCTCACGTTCAGTTATAAATGAGTTCAAATCTTGATTATTGTATGTAATATTGTTTATGTCAAATTCTTGTTCGGAAATATCGCTATTTATTAGTTGAAAATGTGTAAAAAAAACCCTCATATATGGACGGTCATCTTTCACCAGAAAAAATGAATATATATCTAACATTCACTTTGTTGGTAGTTTAGGATATAACGATTGCAACTATGCTCAGACCAAATAAATTATACAATATTTTGCCTTCCTGCACAATAGCCTGACTCTTCGTCTTTTGGAATGAGTACTTATACGCAATTTTACATTACATGATGGCATAATTTAGCCGACTAAGTAGTAAGGTATATCTTCACCATTTAATCACTTACCGCTTATTCTATAGCACTATCTATTTAGTAGTAAATTACAAAATTAACTTGTTAGTTTAGTTCGTTAAGTAATTATCTACTTATGTAACTTTATAACTCCTTACCTGTTAACGATTTTGTATTATTGGAAAGTGATTAACTAGATACGTACGTAGCTTACGATTACATTATAATAAATTGAAAGTGTATTTTCACTTTTGATGTTACGTCTATGGAACCATTTTAGTACTATACATTATCCCGTTCCTCTAACCAATTCACAAGTAAAATAACAAATAAATCACTTACCACATGTATAAAAACGATAACTGGTAAGTAGTGAAATACTTAGGTAAATAGTTTATCAAATAATTTAATTGTCCGTCAAGTAATATATAATTTAGCTACGAAATTAGACAACTATTTACAAGCTTACAATTTCATATAATTGATCAGGGATTTATAGAAACGTGACTAGCTAACACTATAATTAGCTTCACTTTAATGACGTTAACTTCCCCCTTCATCTGAAATATATTAAAATATGTTGTAATTACATATATACTCACTGTTCTTTGTATAAATTACAAATATTATTTAAATTGATCACAAAGGACATAATTACGTATGAACAAAAAGTCTACATTTAAATCGGATTGTAACGTTTAATGACCATGCTAGTGCAATATATAAACCGCACACTTAACTAACTTGATTGGACGAGCCACTGGCACAGATTAATTCCTATAGAGGACACTTGATATTAGTAATATAGTTTAATATAGTTCGAATAGTTAACCCCATTTCTTCTTGGCACTAGAACTTAAAACTTCTACTTGAAATAATACAACATACCACCGATACATACTTATCTGAATTGTTTATTCGCTTTGTGATGTGTGATATTTTGCCTTCCAGTACAATAGTCCGACTCTCCGACTTTCGAAATGAGAACTTATACGCAATTTTACATTACATGATGGCATAATTTAGCCGACTAAGTTGTAAGGTATATCTTCACCATCTAATCACTTACCTTTTATCCATTAGCACTAACTATTTAGTAGTAAATGACAAAATTAACTTGTTTCCTTACCAGGTAACGATTTTATATTATTGGAAAGTGATTAACTAGAAACATACGTAGCTAACGATGTAATTGTCTTCTTAATAAAATAGAGACCGAGTAGCATATATAATTTAATTCATATTTGGCCTTTATATTTGTGAAGTTCAATTATGCTTTTGAAAAAAACATTGACTGAATAATCATATACTTATCAATCACTTTGTTTAATAAATGATGTTAACAAATTTAATCAGTCCAGTAAAATTCCATTCAGACAAAACATTCAAATTGAATTAAAATAAAAACTTGTATAATATTATACTTGAAAATATTGTAATCTTTCAAGAAGATAAATAATATATATTTAACTTTACAGTAATACTATTCAGGAATAAATGAAGAAAATGGTAAACCAATGTAAATATCTGGCAAACCGAAAAAAATGCCATCATATTTATCTAGTTCAGTAATTTTAATTAGGTTAAAATGTTCCAGCTGTCTTCAGCAAAGTTATCTCAACATGTGAATAAATTTTCTCTACCATAACTCTTTATTTTGTTCCCCATTAACAATATTTATAATATATCGTAATTAGTTACACACAAATTGATTAACATTTAATGATATATATATCATGGTATGTACCTATACACACAAACACACACACCATAACACCCCCGCAGGCGCTCAAACACTCACACGCCACCTACACGCTCACCCCCACTCACTTAACACCCCCTTCAACGAACACAAACCAGGAAACAACCAATACCAAACGTATTCAATTGAATTGCATATGGCAACAATATCTTCACTGTTAAGAGTAAATATCTCTCTTTCTTGTGAACGTTTTTCTTGCGTCTAATCCTTGAAAATCTTTCTTCATATATTTCAAAAGGTTGTACACGTGGCTAATAATTATCAAACAGAATTTAAATTTATTATAAAGAAATACGTTGTGGAAACCACATAAAAGCCGGATTTTACACCTGATTTGGTAAATAGATAAATCGGACATTTAACATCGTTGGCTTTTTTACAAAGAAACCCATTGCATTGTTTTAAAATGTTCTTATTTGTAATAAAAGTTTTTTATTCATTTTATTTATATTTGTGTTTTATTTTTGTTTTGTTCAAAACATTTAAGCGGCAGCATTATTGTTAGAACAGAATTGGTTTTTTTTTCATTTGGATTTAAATCATCATTTGGATACTTTGTACTCACTGCACTGGTTACCAGTCAAAGCAAGAATCAACTATAAAATATGTACTATCCTGTACAACTGTTTTACTGGAAATGCGCTTGCATATCTGACTGAAATTCTCTAAAAGCCTGTACAAAGGTAATTACAGACCTATTAGCATTCTGCCAATTATGTCTAAATTATATGAAAGGTCTATGAACCATCAATTAACCGAATATTTTAATAAACATTTTAACTCGTTTTTATATGCTTTTAGACCCGGATAGGGCTGTCAGTCCACTTTACTAAAAATTATTGAGGATTGGAAAAAAGATTTAGACGACAACAAGTATGTAGCAGCAATCATGATGGACCTATCTAAGGCTTTTGATTGTATACCTCATGATTTGCTGCTACTTAAGCTTGAAACCTATGGTGTCACGGGTAAGAGCCTTGAATTAATAAACAACTATCTAACTGACAGGAAACAATGCGTCAAAGTGGGCTCTAACCACAGTAATTTTCTTACACTTATCAAGGGAGTTCCCCAAGGATCTATCTTGGGACCCCTTCTTTTTAATATATTCATTAATGATATCTTTCTTTTTGTTAAAAATAGTAATTTATACAATTATGCAGACGGCAATACTCTCTCCTTTTTTCACCATAATCTTGATAATGTTAAATCTACCTTAGAAAATGATAGTCTGTCTTTAATTCAATGATTCTCTGACAATAAAATGCAGGCTAATCCTGACAAATTTCAATCTTTATTAGTAGGTAAGAAAACGTTTAATTCAAATATTTCCTTTTCGGTGGGCGACATTAATATATTCTGTTTAAAAGAGGTCAAACTACTTGGTGTCACCATAGATCTTATGCTTAATTTTAATTCTCACATATCAAATGTTTGCAAAAAGGCCTCAAGAGAATTAAATGTTTTAAAACGACTTGGAAATAAACTGTGCAAATTAAGAAAACTCACTATTTATTATTCTTTTATTATGTCTAATTTTAATTATTGTCCCCTCACATGGCATTTTGTGGAGAAACTAACACTAAAAAACTCGAGAAAATCCAAGAAAGAGCTCTCCGTTTTATTTATAATGACCACATTTCTTCTTATTGTAATTTACTTCGTAAGTCAAAACTACCTCATATAAAAATTCGACGTCTAAAAACCATGGCATTAGAAGCTTATAAAATTATAAATAAAAACGAAAATTCACCAATCTATCTCTATGACCTTCTACAAATAAAAAATTCTTCATATTCTTTTAGGTATTCGAATACAGTCAGCCTGCCGAAGGTAAAAACAACAAGGTATGGCCTAAATTCTTTCCGCTTCAGCGCTGCCAAACTGTGGAATAGTCTCCCCCAACATTTCCGGGATCAATCTGACCTAAATAGCTTCCGCAGTTTGGTCAGCTCCTGGAGAGGAGATACTTGCTCTTGCGCTTATTGCAATTGATTCTACAAAATTCACATTTGGTTTCCATCTTTAGTTTGCTTTCATTTTTGCCTTGCTATTATTATACTTTGCTTTAGCTTAGTTTTGATTTTTCCAGCTTTGTATTGCAAACTTTCTCTGTGTTAGCTTTTACGGTCTATATCCATGGCTTAGCAGCTATTATTTATTTATTTTTATGCTATCTTTTGTTTATTTTATTCATTTTATTATATCATTCAACGTTTTATATGTTAATAACGTTTTGCTTATTTGCTAGTCAAGTCGTTTTCTTCTGGTTTTAAGTTTATAACCATACTTAATAGATATAGTTTTCCACACTCTGTATTCTTTAAGCTTCCACATGCATTACTTTATCCTTAGTTTCATGTTTTTTTATGTTCATTTGTTTTATATGCAATTTAAATTCCTCTATCTGTATATTGTATGCATGTACTGTATGTTTTTTTTTGTTTGTTCTTTTTATATACATGTATATATTTTAAAACCTTTGTATATGTATCTCTGTTTAAATTCATGTATGTTATTTCATGTATGTCGGACAATAGCTTATAAAAGCTAATGTTATTTTGTTATCATGTAATCCGACTTGAAATAAATTTTTGTATCTTGTATCTTGTATCTAGGCCCCATGCTATGGAATAAGCTACCAGATGATGTCAAATTATCTCCTACTTTGGATGTGTTAAAAACGGTTGAAAACTCACTATTTTTCTCTTTTTTATGATCTATTCTAAAATTGACCTGGCAAGTTTATGAATCTAATAAGTGCCTTAACAGTGGTAAATGTATTAAGTTAATTCATTATGACGTGGGATGAGAGGACTGCCTCTCTCTATGTCAAAACATAATTTGTTTTTATATATTTGCGGAACTGCTTAAAATAAGGGGGCCCTTTAAAGGTGATGTTTCGACACCTTTGGGGAATTGTCTGGTTAACAGTGGTGTTATGTTACACTGTTCAGGACAAGTCCGGTTAACATTAGCTTTAAGTAATACTGTTCAGGACAACAACTTTAAATATCAAGTAAATAAAAACAAATGTAAAAAAAAAACAAATGTAAAAATCAAATCAAATCATGAACTAAGATTAATTTATGTCTTATAAACTTGATATATGAAAACCAAATGCATAATCACACTACATTATGCGTAATAAATTTTATTTTGTTCAGTGTTATTTTATGTATTTATGGTGGAGGGTTTTTACTAATTTAGTTTTTATGATTTATCTTTTGTACAACGCCATTGAATATGTAATATAGAAATAGGCGTTTAATCAAATGAAGAAGTTTTAGGTTTAAGTTTAAGTTTAAAAGTTTTAAGGTTATCATTATGGTACAATATGAAAACCGCCAACCTTACAAACTTGCCTGTGAATCTTCAATTACTAGTAACAGCTTGTTAATTTTGCAAGGATTCGAAAAAAGATTTTATGGTAACTGGGTATTCAATGTATAATTTACATATTATAGCACTTTTTACAATTGTTTACGCTTATTTTATTTTTCCGTAACTAGGCCTAGTAGTTAATCTAAGAATATAAATATTATCATCACTTGGTTGGCAAAACAGAAACTGATGTTTCAAATGTAGTCAGTATTGTAAATTGCGTGACAACAAAAGCTTACTGTTAATTCCAGAGAAGATATCACACCATCTTGTTGACTTTTTCCTTGTTTCACAATCATGATTTCTTTTCCCATTTTATCTTTTTCTTGTTTAAGAGCATTGATTTCTTTATCCATCTGCAATATGTCCCAATCGTAAATATTAAATTAAATTATCTATCGTATTGATTTATCGCAAAGCCTTAATCGTTTGTTTGTTTCTTAGTTGAGTTTAACGCTAAAGGAACATATTGTATATGTTGTATCACGGCGGTCAGTCAACCTATCCACTACAAATTAGAAGGCTAAATATCTAGATTAAGCTGTTAACTTACTACTAAACGCACACTTCCTTCAGTGACTGACACCTGCCCTACATAATTAAAAATCATTGGCAAAAAGGAGAATGGCAGAAGAAAAACATCATGAAAAAGCTCCTCGAAAGTATGCCCCGCCCGGGATTCGAACTCACTACCCCTCGATCAGTAGTCTTTCGTGCTACCAACTTAGCTGGCCTGGCGGCCGGCCTTAAATCATATTGAAAAGGCAATAAATACGAAGAAGTAATCTTATTGTTTAAAATAATAAATTTCCGTGAAACATACAGCTTTAATGATTATTATTTAAGATTTTACAAAATCTAATTATTATTATTTAAGATATGACGATATCTCGACGTTTTCGAAAAAGATTTGTCAGAGGTCAATTTTGGCCCTATTTCAAAGGTACACAATTTTAAATAAAATACATTTAAGGTGGGTCGGTACCTTACTCAGAGAAGAAATCAAAAAAAATATTTTGTTCACCGATTATGATAAAAGTTGGCAGGCAGATACCTTCATGCTTCTTGTTTGTTTTTCTGGTAACCTTAGCGACGTTGTCGTTTTTTTTCACGACGTCATGAACGTCACAATGGTTCGCGCTATAAACAGGCATGCAAGTACATTAAACCCACATATTTGAGATATTGAATGTCTGAGGTCAATGATAATTATACCAAAATGTTTCTGAAATGTTGTTGCCTAAAATCATTATTTCCCGATCATCCAAATATCACGTCAGTCGTAAAGATTGTACATTTTATCACTGAATTTAGGGTTTTCACGTATAAAAGGTTTCAACAATTGCCGAGTTATAATGTTTATTTTCAAATTAATGCAGAACGGTGGTCAAATTCTTATCGCGATTTTTGAAATCTACGCACTTTTTGTGTCATTTTAATGAAATAAAAAAAGAAAGTGAACGTTCTCAGTTTTTCACAATATCGCAATCAAAGTAAAATTACCTTCATTACAACGACGTTAATATAACGTTACGCTGACGTTGTGATTAAAGCATTTGTTGCAAAAATAAGTAGAAGCGGACTTTGATTGACTAATTTTGAACAGATCAGATGCTGAGTGTCACAAGAAATTAATAAAGAACTGGAAAGAAACTTCAAAATTAAATTTACAAGAAAATTACATACATAACGCAAAATCACAACGTCAGCGCAACGTAATATTAACGTCGTTGTTTTGAAGGTAATTTTACTTTGAAAGCGATATTGTGAAAAACTGAGAACGTTCACTTTCCTTTTTTATCTCATTAAAATGACACAAGAAGTGTGCAGTTTTCAAAAATCGCGATAAGAATTTGACCACCGTTATGAGTTAATTTGAAAATAAACGTTATAACTCGGCAATTGGTAAAACCTTTTAGACGTGAAAACCCTAAATTCAGTGATGAAATGTACAATCTTAACGACTGACGTAATATTTAGATAATCGGAACAAAATATTTGTATGCAACAACATTTCAGAAACATTTTGGTATAACTATCTTTGTCCTCGGACATTCAATACTTTAAATATATGGGTTTAATGTACTTGCGTGCCTGTTTTTAGCGCGAACCAATGTGACGTCCGTGACGTCGTGAAAATAAACGACAACGTCGCTAAGGTTACCAGAAAAACAAACAAGAAGCATGAAGGTATCTACTAGCTAACTTTTATCATAATCGGTGAACATAATATTTTTTTCGTATTTCCCACCGAGTAAGGTACCGACCCACCTTAAGGTAGAATACCCATAATAGCTGCTGTCAAACTTCGGGCGATGTCGGGTCATGTCGACAAATTACGTAAAAGGTTTTCGTCGGTGTCGTTATCAATCGATAAAGATCGGATATACTTCTTTATTGTGTAAAAGCCTAATTTTTCAAATATCATTAATATTTTTCTTATATTACCTCAAAAGATTATCAATTCTCCCAATTATTTGAGAAAATAGATAGAATTCGTGTAAAAAGTTTAAACCGGAAGTTTAAAAATCCAATTCAAAAAATGGACGAAAAGATTCGTCCCCTAACTGATTCGTCCCCTAACAAATTCGTAATCAATAAGTTGTTGATGATTTAAGCAATTAGAACATAAAATACCATTATTTTATCTTTAAATAGTCAATAATGGCGTTTAAAAGTAAAATATACATTGTAAAGAAGTGTTTCCTTCATATTATAATGGTCACTAAACTTTTGACATTTTTTCAAAAGGGGGTCGATGCATTAAAATGGCATTTTGTTTAGTTATCTGTGGTCAAAGTTTTTTTTCTTTGTTTTACTCATTGCCATACGGTATAAGGTAAATTATTAAATGTGTAACTTGAAGTGCAGAAACTGTTTTCATAGTCAAAAGATAGTGATACAGACTTGTAGTTTTTGAAGCCGGTGAAAATCGTCACATTTTCCGTTGGGTCTCCCTATGATTAACTTGGTATATGTGTAAAAATATCAAGGCAAAGTTATTAAAGTTGATGTATTTGCATTCATTAAAGTATTGTGAATTTTATTTAACAAAATTTATGAAAATAATTTGATTATTTAATTCATTTTTACATTTTAAAGACATATACCCCTTCAAATTTATAGTGTGATTCTTACTCATAACTCAATTTTCAAAAAAATGTTATAAAAAATTTATTTGACGGTAAAAAGTTAAAATATTTTGCCAGTGAATCTAGGTTGTGATTCTTATTATATAGAAAGCAGCAAAAAGCTTATTCTTTGATATGTGTATTATGGGTATTCTACCTTAAGTTTAAAACTATAACGCCTTGCTTTTCTAAATTAGACATGATCTCGATGTCCTCTATAAATGTTGCCCGAATTATTACTCTAGGGTCAATATTGGCCCATCGCAAGGGTCAACAAATAAGAAAACATTTTAATATATCTTGTTCTTACACCATTAGGCCTTGAAATTTCATATTTAACATATGGCATCATCTTGAGGCCCTCTACAAATGTTGCCCAAATTATTACCCTAGTGTCAACCCCGAGAAACAATACAGCTCTCTAAATAAGAAAACGAGCATAAATATTTTTTTTCTATCACCGCTAGGCCTAGAGGTTCCGTATTTGAATTATGACATCATATAGCGGTCCTCAACGAAAGTTGCCAAAATTATGACCCTGTGGTCAATATTGGCCCTTATCCCGGGGTCAATTGTTTAAAATAAGGAAATCTTCCAATATATTTTGTTTGACACCGTAAGGTTCCGTCTTGAAGTCCTCTACAAAGCAACACATGCTTAAATTATAAGTCCCCTACCGGTACTTACATCGGAGGAGACTAAAGGTTTGCACTCCGTCCGTCTGTCCGTCCATCTGTCCTCCTGTCTGCCTGCTGATCGCTTAAATCATGATCCCGCAATATCGAAAAAAGTAACCAAGCTATGTCGCTGAAACTTGGTATTTAATACACTGCAGTGAGTAGATTATGCACGTCATTGTCTTTTTTTTCTGACCAAACTTGTGGTTACTATAGATACGAAAATAGTCAAAATTTGATCAAAAATGTTGTATCCTGGTGTAATTTATGATTATATCCAAGCTATATCGATGAAACTTGGTATGTGAATAAATGGTGTTACATGATATAAAAGTATATGTATGCAATGTGACATAATTATCTTTTATCAGAATATCCTAGAGGTTTTTAAACTGTTCTGTTTGTTTACAATGTATATAGAGTTATATATTTTATTTTTTGTGGACAATTCTAGACTGTTCCTTTTATTATGGAACCAACTTGATTATTCTATAATTTTCTGGAATGTTCCGAATTTGTATATAAGGGTTATTGGTCCTGGGTTAGTGTCCAGATTATTTCTGTCATTAAAAGTCATTCTACCAGACGCAGTGTTGAAATTAATGGACTATGAATTTCACATCTATCTTTGGATTTAAATTGCGGGAATAGTTTGATTATTAATTTCACATTTAAAGTTGGACTTAAATTTTGGAATTCTTATTAAATCGGATATAAGTGTTGGATTTTAACCAGGATCAGTAAACTGTTGGATTTTACATAGACCAGGTTATATTTCAAAACAATATATTTTCTTCTGTTCGTAATTTTCGATACAGTTAAATAAACTTGCATTGGTTTATTATAGTTTGTTGCTATTTTCATTTATTTTCTTTATTTTCTGTACCGTTACATTGGCAATGACTTAATTATGCACATCGTTGTCGTTTCTTTTTCTGATCCAAATTTTGGGTGATATGGATACGGAAGTAGTCAAAATTTGATGAAAAAACTTGTATTCCTGTGTTTTAGGTATACTCTATCCAAACTATTCCATGCTTCTTCTGGTTAAAAGTCTCGCTGTTATGGATACATAATTTGATAAAAAAATTGTTATTAGACGTATTTCAAAATCTATTCAAGCTATATTGATAAAATTTAGTTTCTAAATATGTTGCAATGATTAGATTAGGCTTATCAATATCTTTTTCGCCAAAACAGTTGTATCACGGTGTAACTTACATTGTACGTCCGGTTGATAATTCTACAAAGGATTTACTTAGGTTCGCCAAATTTTATTTGTTGATAGCTCTTGTGTAAAGGTTATTTCATTTAGGGTCTGAGGCCCTGGATCAAAGGCCAAGGTCACTGGGACTTCATATGAAAATGTTTGTCTGGACGATAACTCAATGGGAAATGTATCTTGGTTCACCAAATTCTATGTGCGGATAGCCCTTGATTTTGAGATCCCGGGATCAAAGGTCACGATCACTTGGATTTCGTATGAGAAAACTTCAACATGAAGTTTATCTAGTTTCATCAATTTTTTGTGCGAATAGTCCTTGGTTCAAGGGCGTTTAATACCGGCCTAGTAGAGCAATTGCTTTTTTTTCTTTTGGTCTGCGGCTACGGTCATGCTGCTGTGCTTAGATTAATCATATATTAACTGTAGGGGACTTCACTTTAGCCGTAAATTACATATTGACCCTTGTTTCACAAAGATCAACAGATTTGAATAAACACCGTTAGGCCAAATGGTTCAATATTTAACTTAATCTACGAAAATTATTACTCTGCGGTCAACAGGTTTGAAAAAGGAAACCATCCAATATATATTTAACTTTATCTAATCAAATTATTACCCTGGGGTCAACAGGTTTGAATAAGGAAACCATCAAATACATGTTTGTCCGACACCATTGTGTGGGGTTCGACATTCGATATATGACATCATCTTGGGGACATATTCAACTCTTTGAATTAGACAACTTTGAAAAAACCTTCATGTCTAAACCAATAGGCCCTAGAGTTTGTGAATCAAAAATTCGAAACCCATTTAGGTTCTCTTTCGTTGATTTCATAACCCAATAAGCTTACGTATCATAGTTCAACCAGAATTGAGAAGCGTTTGCAAATCACTACAAAATGATCATATTGAAGTAGTAAATAATTTTATCATAATCGTTTTAGAAAATGGAGTTTTGACTCATCAGTTAAGTAAATAAATGCTTTTTGTGCGAATCAAAATCGACATTTGCATCCAAATATAATCCGAAATGTAAAATAATCTACAAGACCGTACCTACTGTAAAACAGTTCAATACTATGTGAATTTTATTTGTGGCATTAAGTAGTCTGTAGTCAGTATAGTTAAATAGTATTACAAATAAAGAAACTTACTGTACTCTTGAGAGTAGATATCATACCATCATGCTTACTTTTATCTTTTTCCAAATCACTGATTGTTTTCTCCATCTGCAATATGTCCCAATATATTAAATCTATTATAATCTATATTAGAAACGCATCAAGCATAATTTGAACATTTTAGTCCAAATTTTAGTAAACGGAAATACCTTTTTTACATTGGATGTTATGTTTGATAACTATTTTAGAACGACACAAGGGCTTGTTCTTCCACCGAACTTAAGATTAAGTAACTAATTAAACACTTAACACTTATATTAAAACGATAATTTATAAATATTTAAATATGTAGGTTTGTAGTTAATCATATAATGAGCTTGTCCGTCAAGTGAGTATTTAGTTTAATTATCTTATACGAGTGATAGGGGATTAGCTGGTAACGGATACAGCTGACAATATAAATTACTACATAATAATAAAGTTACATTGTGACAAGCATAATGTAACCATTCAACATTGAATTTATATCTATCCATATTAATTGGTAGTTAAGATTATGACTTTTTTGTTTCCATTGTACACGTTCCAATTGAATTAAATTTCGACACATTTTTTCTATTTGTTTTGAAATTAAAAAAAAGTATTGTTCTCTTAAGAGAACATATCTCACCATCTGTTGACTTTTTTCTTCTTTCAAATAACTCATTTCTTTCTCCATTTGCAATTTGTGCAAATACATTGTATTTTTAATAACTATATAATCGTCATTGTGTATGCTTTCAAACCATCAAACATAATTTAAATTGAAACTGCAAAAAAAGCCATGCCGTTCTCCAGAAATCGTTACCATTTTGAAAAGTGAAATGTCGAAAAATGAACTTACTGTAAACATTTATTTTTTAACATAATTGCAAAATTCAAACCTTCGTGGTCTCGAAACAAAAATATAACGCACACCATTTTAAGACTGAGAAAGATATACGAGTTCAAAAAGTATACGTCAACTCCTACGTTACGGAGCATAGAATCACGAGCTCAAGTAGTAGATACCTAGTTTTAAAATGCAAGTCAGTATTTCTGTCCATGTAAGTATGGAATATCATTCAATGGTGAGTAGTGAAACAAATTTAAGCAAACTACTTCGCAATATATACATGATTGTCAGAATAGCGTATGTAGAAGTCATCATCATTTTTTGTTGTTAAGATAAGATAACGTAACACAATTATGTCAACATGTTTTTTTTTGTCACATACAGACATGTGGACCATTCTTTTCCAAATTGATGAAAACTATAACATATAAGGCACAAAATAAAATGTAAATTAGTTTGAAACATGACACTGTATGCTCATAAATAATGACATATTTGATGTGCCATGGAGTTACGGAACATAGTAAAAATTAGAAAGTCTTGCAAACTCGAACAAAACTGCATTTTAATATCGATTAAACAATACAAAAGTATGATTTATTAACAGCACAGAGTATTTCCTTATGTTTTTAACAAAATTTAAGTTTAAGTGTTGCCATATTACAAAATTACAATAATACTGAGCTTTGAATATAACAAATGAGACATATGAAGTATGTATGATGGTATTAACCTAACTAAAATGCACTTTTACTGATATGTTCTAGTGTGTATACCATGTAGATATATGAAATATACGACACTGATCGTGATGAACATTATAAATAGTCAATAAATTAGCTATTTGCGAAAAATTACTACGCTAAGCGGCGTTACGGAACATATGCTAAGCAACACGATGGGAAATGATTATATAAACAACCCATTCGTTTGGGTTTGACATAATAATTTTTGGTGACCGTGTAGGCCAAATAACTATTATGCAGTAAAATGGGTAATTTTAAATCCGGGCGAATTAAAACTCGAGGACGCGATCAGACTAAAACTAGTGAGAAACATTTTTATATTAACAATCACATTTTGCAATGAAATCAAATCCAGAAACATTTTTTATAAATTTTATGCATAGTTTAGCTTAAATTTAACTTTGGTCAAACATTGCATTTGATATATACCTAAAATGAAAGGAAACTGTTTTGTCATATGTGTATTTACAAAGTATTTCTAAAATTGAACTGGCAAACACTTTGGTAGGCCCCTATTGCTAAATTTATTTTGTAATATATTTTATTTTCATTAAAATACTGCAATCACTTATTAAAGTATTTACTTGTTTCTTACCCCATGATAAAAGTTAATAAAGTAAGAATATCATTAAATAATAATAAATAGTATGGTATCTAAAGTTAGCTTAGCAGATGTGGTCTTTAAAGAAATTTGATAAGATATTCCATCATATTTTATGCGTTCCGAAATTCCTAGCTGTTTTATTCGGATTTTGAATATATGTGTCGTAGGTGCAAGAGACGTTTAAAATTGTCTTTGTGCAACGTCTCTGATGGGTGCTCATGTTGATATTGGTCATCAGTGGTGAAGACATTTTTTCGAAGCAATAACTGGAAATTTTAACTGATAACGCACAATATAAAATGAAACTTTTGAATGATATCAACATTCTAAAATCTTTAGACATGCTGATTTTTTAGGTCATTGTTTTAATGTGTAAGAATCATTGTTAATTCGATTCAGACATTGCCAATTTGTTAAATATTCTTTATTGTTGTTATGACCATAATTTTGCATAAATTGGTTACACAAATATTGTTTTGTTTAAAACACATACAGGTGTGTCAAATATGAAAATCTCCACGGACGCAACTATTTTCATCAATTTTCATCATATAAGACTGGAAAACGTTCAGTTAGTCTGTTTACGTAGTAAAAGTACTGTGATAATGTTAAATGCATTCAATTTAATTCAATGATCGCATAAATCGTTATTATCACAATTTATGTTCCGTAACAAGCCCTCTATACTCCGTAACGAAATGAATTTTCATTCTCAATTAAAGAGACATCAACATTTTTTCTTTCCACTTAAAGAAATATGTCAATGAATGTATTAATAATTGTAATATTAATACTATGACAGTCATCCATTACACAGATTTCATATTTATCCTTCATCCTGTACCTGCACTAAAATATGTTTTCTTACACATGTACCGTAATTGTTAGTGCTAAGGCCTAATTTTGCTTTTAACATGATCAAATGATCAAAAGAGGAATATCGAAAACAATAACAGCTTGTTTCTTCCATAAATTATATCATATAGCATGTCAAATACTTGTTACGGAGAATAGTCGTTACGGAATCCCTGTGTTCCGTTAAAGTTTCCCTCAATAAATATAGAAGTAACAATAAATGTACAAGTTACTTGCACTTGATCACACCAATGTACAGTGGCAAACAACAATTCAATGTAAAAACACCTATATTGTCGCTAGCAACTGTGCTACGCTCGTTATGGAAGCATAGTTTCTTAAATGCGACATTTAAAAATTTGAGTTTGGGGTTAATTTGTTCATTCTCCTTAGGACAGATAAGATTCAAACTTAGTTTCCCACGATATTTGACTCATTGTAGTATTAGTAAACGGTTTAACAATTAACAACAACACCTTTTGGAAAGTAATTTAACCATGCAAAAATAGTTACGGTAACATAGGACTGTTTTGGAGACAACCCTAAAAAGTAGAAAATCTTAAAATTTCATATTCGTATCAGTAGAATATCTTTTAAAATCATACAATTCACTACCCATATATGGAAAATAAATACATATTACAAACAATAACAAATCTTAGATTAATTATTTTTCAAAGCAAATATTAAAAATAGAGTTGGAGACACGGCCTTTTTCTACTTATTGAAGTTTTTGCTTAGCAAACTTTTGCCAAAAGGCGTAAGTTTTCAATGTTTCTTTTGTACCACTTTAGCAACAACAATCTAAGTTAACATTTCCAAATGATTAAAACCATAAGTGTTGTTTCACGTTGTGTATATAGTCGTATATAACCTGGAGACACGTGTTTTTTAAAATGGTAACCATTTCTGGAGAACGGCTGCACATTATATGGAACGGAAAGAATATTTTCACTTTTGATGTTACGCCTAAAAATCATGTTAGTATGACATGTTATCCGGTTCCTCTAACCAATTTATAAGTAACATTACAAATTAAACATTTACCATTTGTGTTAATACGATAACTGGTAAGTAGTTAAATACTTAGGCTTAGGTAAATAGTTAATCAAATTATGAACTTGTTTGACAAGTGATTATTTAGTTAGGAAATTAAAGAAACTTCTTACCAGCTTAACTAGTAACATAACTAGCTAACCATATAATTTACTACAAAATAAGACGTTGTCATGTAACATACATATTCCACAAGAAAACAATGAATATATACTTATGAATCTCTTTGTTGTTTGTTCAACTATACCCAGTGTAGATAAATTTGATTAGGACAAATATACAAATAATATTGAAATAAAAACTAACGTTACTCTTGAGTGAAGATATCTCCTCATCTTGTTTACTTTTTTCTTGCTTCAAATCATTTATGTTTTCCTCCGTCTGCAATACATTGAAATATATTAATGTTATATACTATTCGATATCATACAAAATCTATGTACTATGGTTTCATGACTCACAAGTATACAAAGTCTACGATGTTATATTGTTTTATAATATTGCATCATATATAGGTGGGGTGTTGTGGTACAACGTTCTGGAAAAATCTTGAATGTACCACCCAATTGTTATTTTACCTTAATGTTTCTAAAATATTCGTGAACTTTCTATGTGTCTTTATAAAGGTCACTGGTCATGGGTTGACTACCAGTCAGTAACACTCTTAAGTTCGTATTCTTCAGTCATTACCCTACTAGTCCTGCAGTAAAATGCCGTATTTTAGGTGAACCGTGCACTTGAGTCCCCACAAAGTTTTTTTGCAGTTTCTATATCATTGAAAGGTGCTGCATAAGAATCCGAGTGATGACACCCTGTCATCCTTGAGCAATTTGCATAATATGCAAATTAAGTCCGCCATTATAGAAATTCCGTTTTTCGCTAATAACTCAAAAACTAACTTAGATACAAATTTAAAATATGTATCCATACCCATGTTTTCAGGGTCTATCTATCACATGGTACTAATATCAGCTTGATAAGATCATTTAAATATGCAATTTTTTGCTGTTTCTATATCTTTGAAAGGTGCTGAATAAGAATCCGAGTGATGACACCCTGTCATCCTTGAGCAATTTGCATAATATGCAAATTAAGTCCGCCATTATAGAAATTCCGATTTTCGCTAATAACTCAAAAACTAACTTAGATACAAAATTAAAATATGTATCCATACCCATGTTTTCAGGGTGTATCTATCACATGATACTAATATCAGCTTGATCAGATCATTTAAATATGCAAATTTATGCAAATTATGTATTTTACGAGATACAATATTCGGTTTTGTTATACAAATCAACGTCTGTGATTTTAACATTGATATTTTGAGTAAAATATGTTTAAGTTATGCTACTTTTGTATATATTAAATACAAATATATCAAATAATTACATTAAACCAGTTAATGATACTATAAAGATATGCAAAATATTCAAATTACGTTAAAACTTGTAGGACTCAAACATTACATGATGGCATGTATATATATGCCGTTGTCTAGTATTTAGTGGAGGTCTGGATAATTTCGATTCAGTTTTTTGGACAGAGCTGACTAAGAAATTTAGTTAGGACATCCTGTCATCCATGAGTTATTAGTATAATATGCAAATGTAGTCCGCCATTACCGAAATTCCGTTTTTCGCATACGTTAAACATATGTGTCTGCATTCATGTTTGTAGGGTCTAGCTATCATATGATACGACCTTAAGCATTATCAGAGATGATTTGAAAATGCAGATGTATGCAGATTAGGTCTTTAAGTATAGGAAAGTGTTTTGTTGACTATATAAAATAAAGAACATGTACCAAATTTCGAGATGTTATGAACAGATTTACGATAATTTACAAATAATTAAAGACAAAGTATTTAGTTAGTATATTTAGAGTGACGACACACTTGAAAAAAATCATAATATCTCAATAACCATATATGACAAACATAAACAGTATGTATTTACCTATATATATGCTTCTATGGCATAAGTTTGTTCCGTTTTATGTCGGAGAACATATACTAATATTATAAAGATCAGATGTTTTGGATATGTATACTAATGCAAATTAAGTGCATAAAGTAAAGTGATATCCCTTGTCTCTATCTAAGTTAAAGTCGGTGTATAGAACTAAGGTAACCCGGGTCGATAGAGCAGTTGGTAGCGCGCCGGGATTTGGATACTCGTGCCCGAGGGGGTGCGGGTTCGAATCCCACCCGGGAAGGTTATACCCTTCCATGAAAATTTGACAATAATGTCGATTTTCCTCCATTGATTAGACAATATGGAGAAGTTTCCGGCCTTGTGGAAGGGTAGGTAAGTACTGGTTATAGACAATGGTCCAGGCAAGCTAGGTTAGGTGCGCTGGACGCCGTGAAATGACATACATTGTGTTGATACGGCGTTAACTCCAATAAATAAATAAAATAAATAAATAGAACTAAGGTATTCTACATAAACTAAGAACATGCATTGTTTATTATATATAAATTTTAGATAATTAAGATACGTGGTCCTTACGGTCATTAGATTGTAAAGGATATTGTTTTTGCGCCCGTAATTTCTCCAATGACTTATTGCCCCTACTAAGAATATGTTCTGTAATCATTTTTTGATATAATGAGGAAGATAAGAAAGGACGCATTCAAATGATTGTAAGAAAATACTATGCAAAACTACTTTTAGTCAAATTAAAGTCGAAGATTTAGCTATACAAAGACAAATTAAGTGTGTGTAGCCATGACCATGTACAACACACTCCGAATTTGGATATCCCAATTCGATTCTTGCAGATCATGACCTTCCGTGATAGTCCAAAATACCCGGTAAGTCTGATTACCATGGCGTTACAGAATTGAGATTCCTGCTCACCTTGCAATAACCAATTATGCTATAAACATTCATACAAAATCTAGTTATCAAACATGCATGCAAGGCCTCATTGTCATATTTATGATTCTGAAAAGTTGAAAAGCAACAAATATTATTGAACATGCTAGCAATAAATTTATGTATACGACATTCCTTAATGCTGGCATTGTTATAATATATTTATATACATGCCTAGAACGTTCTATCTAATCTTGAGTAAATAAATTAGTGGAAACGATGAGCAAATGAATAAAGTTGACACATGTAGTTTCATGAATTTCTTTCCACAATAAACAATGTTGAGAGGTCAAATCTGTACAAAAATAAGTAAGATTTCCAGCTACTACTATTGTCATGAAGTACATGTATATCAATCAAACAAATGCTTAAATTATCTCAATGACAGGATGTTTTTTTATGACGGGGAAACGTTATTGAATTCAGTAGCTTTAATTTTACAATCAATTTTACGATGTGCTATGCAAATCATTTTATTGTTCTTCCTTTTTTGATTCTGTCGTAAAGGCATCCCACTTCAAAATGTTATATTGAGCTGAAAGCACCCATGTGCGTAGGCCACATGGTAATAAGTAACACATAATAAAAATTCATTTTATATTAATACATTGATTAGGTGTGGTATATAAAAGGTCTCATAATGTGGACATTCTGGACATTGAAATCCAACCGAACATGAACTGGGTCGCGATTGACAGATTACTTGATTCAATTATATTTCCTGGAAAATTTCCTTTTTGAAGTACTTAAATTTAAATAAAATAACTTCACTTGAAAAACAGTTCATTTGAAAAACCTTATTTGGATACATTTGCATATGCAAATCATCTGATCATGCTGAATGCGGTATCATATGATAGCTAGACCCTATAAACATGGGTGCAGACACATATTTTAAAATCTTATCATGATTCGTTATCGTGATATTAGCGAAAAAAGGAATTTCGATTATGGCGGACCAAATTTGCATATTATGCTAATTGTTCAAGGATGACTGGATGTCATCACTAAATTTCTTAGTCAGCTCTGTTCAAAGGTATAGAAGCTGAATCAAAATTATCAAGGCATCAACAGAATGCTAGACAATAACATAAATATTCATGACACCATGTAATGTCTGAGGCAAAATCCTACAAGTTTTTAAGTAATTTGAATATGTTGCATATCTTTATAGTATCATTAACTGATTTAATGTAATTATTTGATATATTTGTATTTAATATATACAAAAGTAGCATAACATAAACATATTTTACTCAAAATATTAATGTTAAAACTACAGACGTTGATTTGTATAGCAAAACCGAATATTCTGTTTTGTAAAATACCTAATTTGCATAAAGTTGCATATTTAAATAATCTGATCAAGCTGATATAGGTACCATGTGATAGATTGACCCTGAAAACATGGGTATGGATACATATTTTAATTTTGTATCTAAGTTGGTTATTGACTTATGAGCGAAAAACGGAATTTCTATAATGGCGGACTTAATTTGCATATTATGCAAATTGCTCAAGGATGACAGGGTGTCATCACTCGGATTCTTATTCAGCACCTTTCAAAGATATAGAAACTGCAAAAAAACTGTGTGGGGACTCAAGTGCACGGTTCACCTCATATACTGCAGGATTTTGTATTTTTGTTATATATTAGTATTCTAATTTGCATTGTTATAAAATATTCTTATTTGTTATAATAGCTTTCTATTTATTTTATTTATATTTGTGTCTATTTGTGTCTTTGTTCTGTTCAATTATGCTCTTCTTAAAACATTGAAACGACAGCAATATTGTAAGAACAAAACTGTTTGTTTCTTTTCAATTGGATTTAAAAGTTTTAAGAAATTATTATTATTACAGTACAATATGAAATCCGCCCATCTTACCAACTTGCCTGCAAACTTTCTATTACTAGTGACAGCTTGCCAAATTTGCAAGGAGTCGAACATGATTTCATCGTAACTGGGTATTCATTGTATAATTAACATATTTAAGCACTTTTCACAATTTTAAAACTTATTTCATTTTTCCGTAAGTAGTCCTAGTAGTTAGTCGAAGAATATTAATATTATCATCACTTTGCTGGAAAACCTGAACCTGATGTTTTCAAATGTAATCATTATTGTTGAATTGCATAACAACAAAAGCTTACTGTTATTTTCAGAGAAGATATCACACCGTCTTGTTGACTTTTTCCTTCTTTCACATCCATGATTTCTTTTGCCATTTTATCTTTGTCTTGTTTTAGATCATTGATTTCTTTATCCATCTGCAATATGTCCCAATCGTAAATATTAAACTTTACCATATATCGTATTGATTTATCGCAAAGCCTTAATCGTTTGTTTGTTTCTTAGATGGGTTTAACGCCGAAGGAACAGATTGTATATGTTGTATCACGGCGGTAAATCAACCTACTCACTCCTTATGAAAAGGATAAATCTCAAGGTTTAGCTGTTAACAAACTTCTAAGCGCATTCTTTCATCACGGACTGATATCTGCCCTACTTTATTAAGATTCATTTGAAGGAGGGAGAATGGCCGTAGAAATAATTTCGTGATCAAGCTTAATCAATTACCGTAAAGCATACAGCTTAAATGATTATTATTTAAGATATGACAAGACCTCGACGTTTTCGAAGAAGATGGATCTGGGGTCAATATTGGCACCATTCCTAAGGTACGCCGTTTTGAATACAAATACCTTCAAGTCTAAATCTATAACGCCTTGATTTTCCATATTTGACATGATCTCGAAGACCTCTATAAATGTTGCCCAAATTATTACCCTACGGTCAATATTGGCCATCGCAAGAGTCAACAATTAAGAAAACATTAAAAAAAGATCTCTTGTTCTGTCACCATTAGGCCTTGAAATTTCATATTGAGAATATGGCATCATCTTGAGATCCTCTAATAATGTTGCCCAAATTATTACCCTTGTGTCCACGACAGAGGTCAATAGAGCTCTCTAAATAAGAAAACTAGCAAAGATATATTTTTCTGACACCGCTAGGACTAGAGGTTCCATATTTGAATTATGACATCATAATTATTGCAGTCCTCTACCAAATGTGCCAAAATTATGACCCTGGGGTCAATATTGGCTCTTTCCCAGGGATCAATTGTTTAAAATAAGGAAATCATCCAATACATTTTGTTTAACACCGTAAAGTTCCATATTTGACTTCATCGAAGGGGACTATAGGTTTGCACTCCGTCCGTCTGTCCGTCTGCCTGTCTGATCGCCTGAATCATGATCCCGCGGTATCGAAAAAAGTACTCAAGCTATGTTGCTGAAACTTGGTATTTAAAACATTGCAATTAGAAGATTATATACGTCATTGTTTTTTCTTTTTCTGACCAAAATTTTGGTTGCTATGGATACGAAAATAGTCAAAATTTGATAAAAAAATGTTTTATCCTGGTGTAATTTAAACTCTATCTAAGCTATATCGATTTAACTTAGAATGTGAATAAATGGTGTCATATGATGATTATTTATAGTATATTTATGCAATGTTACATTATTATCTTTGATCAGAATATTCTAGAGGTTTCCAAACTGTTCTTTTTGTTTACAATGTAAGCAGAGTTATATATATTACTTTTTATGGATCATTCTAGACAGTTTCTTTTATTATGGAACCAACTTGATTATTCTATAACTTTCTGGAATGTTTCGCATGTCAATTTAAGTGTTACTAGTCCTGGGTTAGGGATGCAAATTATTTCAGTCATTACAAGTCATTCTATCAGACAAAGTTTAGGAATAAATGGAATATTGAATTCTCATCTATCTTTGGATTTAAATTGATGAAATAGTTTGATTAAAAATTCACATTTAAAGCTGGAATAAAAATTTGGAATACTAGAAAATTGGATATTTAATGTTGGATTTCAACCAGGATCAGTGAAATGTTAGATTTTACATAGACCAGGTTTTATTTAAAATTATATATTTTGTATATATTCTGTTTGTAACTTTCGATACAGTTCTGTTGATAAATACACTTGTATTGGTTCATTATAGTTTGTTGCTGTCTTCATTCATTTTCTGTACCGTTACAATGGCAATGATTTAGTCATACACATCGTTGTCGTTCCGTTTACTGACCCAAATTTTGGGTGCTATGTGTACGGAAGTTGTCCAAATTTGATGAAAAATTGTATTTCTGTGTAACACATTATCTATCAAAATTATTTCAACGGAACTTTTTACTTGAATATGTAGCAATTAGTAGATAATGCACATACACTGTAGTTGCATTTTCTTTTTCTGGTTAAAAGTCTGGCTGCTCTGGATACAGAGAATACAAAATTTGATCAAATATCTTGTAATTAGGCGTAACTCAAAATCTATTCAAGCTATATTGATAAAACTTAGAATGTAAATATGTTGCAATGATTAGATTATGCTTGCCAATGACTTATCTTTCACCAAAAAAGTTGTATCACGGTGTAACTTAAATTGCACGTCCGGGTGAAAGCTCTTCAAGGGATGAACTTTGGTTCACCAAATTTTATGAGGTGATAGCCCTTTTGTAAAGGGTATTTTTATTAGGTTCTGAGGCCCTGTGGTCAAAGGTCAAGGTCACTGGGATTTCTTATAGACAAAGTTTGTCTGGACGATTACTCAATGATAAACGTATTTACGTTCACCAAATTTTATGTCATGATAGCCCTTGATTTTGAGGTCTCGGGGTCAAAGGTTGAGGTCACTGGGATTTCGTATGGGAAAAACTTTGTCCTGACCATAATTCACAAGAAGTGTTTTTAAGTTCACAAAATTTTTGTGCGAATAGCCCATGGTTCAAAGATATGCCCTATTGCTTCCGAGGCCCCGGGTTTTAAGGTTACCTGATCTTTACTGTGGATAACCCTCCATCTCCAACAGTCCCAGGCTTTGACAACACACAGGCGTATAATATTGGCCTAGTAAGATCAATTGTTTTTTTTTCTTTTGGTCTGAGGTCACGGTAATGCTGCTGTGCTTAAATTAATGATAGATTACCAATAGGAGACTTCAGTTTTTCCTAAATTACAAACTGACCCATGTTACATAAGGGTCAACAGATTTGAATAAGGAAACTATCAAATATTTTTGTCCGACACCGTTAGGCCAAATGGTTCCATATTTACCTTTATCTTGGTCCTCTACAAAGCTACCCAAATTATTACCCTGGGGTCATCAGGTTTTAATAAGGAAACCATCAAATATATTTTGTCCAACACCATTAAGTGCGGCGTTCGACATTCGACATATGACATCATCTTGAGGACATCTTCAACTCTTTGAATCAGAAATCTATCAAACAACTTCATGTTTTAAACTATATGTCCTAGAGAGTTTGAATTTAAAACTGAAACCCGTTGAAGGTTCTCTTAACAGATTGTTCAAATTTGTCTCTTCGTTATTAGTATTATTTACTGGGAACGGAGTTCTTAGTTGACAAGCTAAGGGAAAAGTCTCGTGAAGTTCATAAACCTATAAGTTTACGTATCATAGTTAAACCAGAAGTAAGCAGAGTTTGCCAATCAGTACAAAATGTTTTACATTGGATCTTATGTTTAATAACTATTTTAGAACGACACGAGGGCTTGTTCATCACCAAACTTAGAATTAAGTAACTAATTAAACACTTAACACTTATGTTAAAACGATAATTTATAAATATTTAAATATGTAGGTTTGTAGTTAATCATATAATGAGCTTGCCCGTCAAGTGAGTATTTAGTTTAATTATTTTATATGAGTGATAGGGGATTAGCTGGTAACGAATACAGCTGACAAGATGATTTACTACATAATAATAAAGTTACATTGTGACAAGCATATGTTACCATTCAACATTGAATTTATATATATCCATAGTTTATTGGTAGTTAAGATTATGACTTTTTTGTTTCCATTGTACACGTTCAAGTTGGATTAAATTTCGACACATTTATTCTATTCGTTTTGAAATTTAAAAAAAAAGTATTGTTCTCTTTAGAGAACATATCTCACCATCTGTTGACTTTTTTCTTCTTTCAAATAACTAATTTCTTTCTCCATTTGCAATTTGTGCAAATACATTGTATTTTTAATAACTATAAAATCGTCATTTTGTATGCTTTCAAATCATCAAACAAAATTTGAATTGAAAATGCAAAAAGGCCACATTATATGGAACGAAAAGTATATCTTCACTTTTGATGTTACGCCTAAAATCATGTTAGTACGACATGTTATCCGATTCCTCTAACCAATTTACAAGTAACATTACAAATTAAACGCTTACCATTTGTATTAAAACGATAACTGGTAAGTAGTTTAATACTTAGGTAAATAGTTAATCAAATTATGAACTTGTCCGACAAGTGATTATTTAGTTACGACATTGAAGAAATTATTTACCAGCTTAACTAGTAACGTGACTAGCAAACCATATAATTTACTACAAAATAATGACGTTGTCATGTAACATACATATTCCACCAGAAAACAATAAATATATACTCATGGATCTTTTTGTTGTCCGTTCAACTATGCCTGGTGTAGATAAATTGTAATAGGACAAATATACAAATAATATTGAAATGAAAACTAACTTCACTCTTGAGTGAAGATATCTCCTCATCTTGTTTACTTTTTTCTAGGTTCAAATCATTTATGTTTTCCTCCGTCTGCAATACATTGAAATATATTAATGTTATATATTATTCGATATTATACAAAAAACTATGTTACTTTGGTTTCATGACCCATAAGTATACAATGTATACGGTGTTAAATTGTTATATGATATTGCATCATTTTGGTTGGGGGTGTTGATACAACGTTCTGGAACAATCTTGAATGTACTACCCAATTGTTATTTTACCATGATGTTTCTAAATTATTCGTAAACGTTCTATGAGTCTTTATAAATGTCACTGGTCCTGGGTTGACTACCATTCAGTCACACTCTTCAGTAAGTATTCTACAGTCATCAAATTTAGTTATAACGTAACAGTCATTTTGGGTCTTCATAAATATTATCAGACAGTGTTGAAATAATAGAATTATCATCTTTATTTTTATTTAAATTGTGGGAATACAACGAGAATATTAGGTTAGTGTCAAACTGTAGTTAGTTTATCCGGCAAGTGGAAGAAAGGTTTTTTCGGCGAGGTTTGCAGACTCGAATAATCCTTTTAGAGACGAGTTAAATACATTTGTAATTCTTCATTGCAATTTGTAGCTGGTTTTATTTCTTTTCTGTACCGTAACATGATATATATTGCTATTAGGCCACAACAAGTTTATGATGTGTTCTACGGATTTTTCTGAAAAAAAAATGGAGCGAGCGAGCAAAGAAAATAAGTAAAAAAAGTCTTTATTCACTTGCTTTATATAGCGGTTTGACCAAATTATTATGAGCGAGCAATGAAATAAAAATATGTTTTGTAAATACCGTCAAAATTAAGGTGGAGCGAATACATAGAACATATGATCAATTTGTTGTGGCCTTACAATAACCTTTACTATTCTTGTTGATAATCATCAAATATGATTTTAATTGCTCACAAAAGGACACATAGAAAGTTTATTTTTGTATAGGATTTTAACGTGTAATATCCATATTTAATTGCAGTATGTGAACCGCTCATCTCGCCAACTTGCACATGAAGACTTGTGCTAGCTTTCCAATTTTAAAAGGTGCCGAAAATGGTTTCCTGGAAACTGTGCATTCGATGTATAACTTACATTTTAACTCTTATTTCAGCTTTTATCAAACGAACTTGACTGGACACTTTTCTTTACTAGACTTAACTCTCCTTCTTACAAGTAAACAAATAATTTTGTTTGTTAAGTTTTTAATTGAGGAAATGGAGTGTTCAAATGCAGTCAGTATATAACTTAATTGTATTACAATAAATACTTACAGTACTCTTGAGAGAAGATATCACACCATCTTGTTTACTTTTTTCTTTTTTCAAATCATTGATTTCTTTCTCCATCTGCAATTTCTGCAAATATGTTTTAATGATTATAATCTACACTTTCATATTGATACGTATTTAACACGAAAATTATATCAGAAATTTTGCATGAAGCCTCTTTTGTACAAGTTTACCTGAACCTATAATCCGTTTAAATATTTTTTAACCTGTTGTAATACATTCTTATTTGTATTTTTGTTATATACACATGTGTTCTAATATGTTTTTAATTGGATTTTAACGCCGTGTCAACACAATTTAGTTCATTTTTCGGCATCCAGCGCACCTAACCTAGCTTTCCTGGACCCTTGTCGATATCCAGTATTCACCAACCCTTTCACAAGGCCAAACACTTCTCCATAGTATCTATAAATGGGGGGAAATTGAGAATAATGTCAAATGTTCATGAAAAGGTATAACCTCCCCGGGTGGGATTTCAAATCCGAGATTTCGAATCCCGGCGCGCTTACAACTGCGCTAGCGACCAGGGTTGTATTCTAATTTGTATTGTTGTAAAATGTTTTATTTGTAATAAAAGCTTTCTATTAATTTTATTTATATTTGTGTTTTATCTTTGTTCTGTTCAATTATGCTCTATAAAACATTGAATCGACAGTATTATTGTAAGAACAAAAATGCTGTTTTTTATCTTTTGGATTTAAAAGTTTTAAGGTATAATTATCATTATAGTACAATATGAAAACCGCCCACCTTACAAACGTGCCTCCAAATCTTCCATTACTAGTGACAGTTTGCAATTTTTGCAAGGATTCGAAAAAGATTTCATGGTAACTGTGTATTCAATGTATAATTTACATATTATAGCACTTTTCACAATTTTTTACGCTTATTATATTTTTCCGTAACTAAGCATAGTAGTTAATCTAAGAATATAAATATTTTCATCACTTGGTTGGCAAAACAGAAACTGATGTTTCAAATGTAGTCATAATTGTTTCATTGCGTAACAACAAAAGCTTACTGTTAATTTCAGAGAAGATATCACACTATCCTGTTGACGTTTTCCTTGTTTCACATCCATGATTTCTTTTCCCATTTTATCTTTTTCTTGTTTTAGATCTTTGATATCTTTATCCATCTGCAATATGTTCCAATCGTAAATATTAAACTAAACAATCTATCGCATTGATTGGTCGCAAAGCCTTAATTGTTTGTTTGTTTCTTAGTTGAGTTTAACACCAAAGGAACAGATTGACTGTATAGGTTGTATCACGGCGGTCAGTCAACCTATCCACTACTCATGAAAAGGCTAAATATCTAGATTAAGCTGTTAACTTACTACTAAACGCACACTTCCTTCAGTGACTGACACCTGCCCTACATGATTAAAAATCACTGGCAAAAAGGAAAATGGCAGAAGAAAACAAATCATCAAAAAGCTCCACGAAAGTATGCCCCGCCCGGGAATTCGACCTCTCGATCAGTAGACTTTCGTGCTACCAACTTAGTTGGCCTAGCGGCCGGCCTTGAATCATTTTGAAAAGGCAATAAATATGAAGAAGTAATCTTATTGTTTGAAATAATCTATTTCCGTTAAGCATAAAGCTTCAATGATTATTATTTAAGATTTGACAAAATCTAAGTATAATTATTTAAGATATGACGTTATCTCGACGTTTTCGAAAAAGATTTGTCAGAGGTCAATTTTGGCCCCATTTCAAAGGTACACAATTTTGAATAAAATGCATTTAAGTTTAAAACTATAACGCCTTGCTTTTCTAAATTAGACATGATCTCGATGTCCTCTATAAAAGTTGCCCGAATTATTACTCTAGAGTCAATATTGGCCCATCACAATGGTCAACAAATAAGAAAACATTTTAATATATCTTGTTCTTAAATCATTAGGCCTTGGAATTTCATATTTAACGTATGGCATCATTTTGAGGCCCTCTACAAATGTTGCCCGAATCATTACCCTAGTGTCAACCCCAAGGGACAATAGAGCTCTCTAAATAAGAAAACTAGCATAAATATATTTTTTCTGTCACCGCTATGCCTAGATGTTCCATAATTGAGTTTTGACATCATATTGCGGTTCTCTACAAAAGTTGTCAAAATTATGACCCTGTGGTCAATATTGGCCCTCTCCCAGGGGCAGGGGTCAATTGTTTAAAATAAGGAAATCATCCAATATATTTTGTTTAACACCGCAAGGTTCCGTATTTGACTTCATCTTGAAGTCCTCTACAAAGCAACACATGCTCAAATTATAAGTCCCCTACGGGTATTTACATCGGAGGAGACGATAGGTTTGCACTCCGTGTCCGTCTGTCCGTCCATCTGTCCTTCCGTCTGCCTGCTAATCGCTTAAATCTTGATCCCGCGATATCGAAAAAAGTATCCAAGCTATGTCGCTGAAACTTGGTATTTAATACACTGCAGTAAGTAGATTATGCAAGTCATTGTCTTTTGTTTTTCTAACTAAAATTTTGGTTGCTATGGATACGAAAATAGTCACAATTTGATAAAAAATGTTGTATCCTGGTGTAATTTATGATTATATCCAAGCTATTTCGATGAAACTTGGTATGTGAATAAATGGTGTTACATGATATAAAAGTATATGTATGCAATCTGAAATAATTATCTTTTATTAGAATATCCTAGAGGTTTTCAAACTGTTCTTTTTGTTTACATTGTATGCAGAGTTATATATTTTATTTTTTTGTGGAAAATTCTAGGCTGTTCCTTTTATTATGGAACCAACTTGATCATTCTACAATTTTCTGGAATGTTCCGCATGTGTATATAAGGATTACTGGTCCTGGGTTAGGGGTGCAGATTATTTCAGTCATTAAAAGCCATTCTACCAGACATAGTGTTGAAATAAATGGAATATTAAATTCACATCTATCTTCGGATTTAAATTGTGGGAATAGTTTGATTATTCGGTTCACATTTAAAGTTGGACTTAAAATTTTGTATACTTGGATATTTAATGTTGGATTTCAACCAGGATCAGTTAACTGTAGGATTTTACATAGATCAGATTATATTTAAAATAATATATTTTCTTCTGTTTGTAACTTTCGATACAGTTCTGTTGATAAATACACTTTTATCGGTTCATTATAGTTTTCGCTGTCTTCATTCATTTTCTGTACCGTTACAACGTTAATTATGCACATTGTTGTCGTTTCTTTTTCCAAATTTTGGGTGCTATGGATACGGAATTAGTCAAACTTTGATTATAAAGCTTGTATTCCTGTGTATCACATTCTTTATCCAAACTGGTTATTTGAACATGTTGCAATTAGTAGATTATGCACATAGTTGCATTTTCTTTTTTTGGTTAAAAGTCTGGCTGCTATGGATACAGAAATTGCTAAATTTGATAAGAAATATTGTAATTAGGCGTAACGCATAATCTATTCAACCTATATTGATAAAACTTATCATGTAAATATGTGCGAATAGCCCCTGGTTCAAGGGTGTGCCCTATTGCTTCTGAAACTCCGGGGTCAGAGGTCATCAGATCTTCCCTGGGGATAGCCCTCCATCTCCAACAGTCACAGGCTTGACAACACACAGGCGTGTAATACCAGCCATGTAATGCAATTGCCTTTTTCCTTTGGTGTGAGGTCACGGTAATGCTGCTGCGCTTAAATTGATCATAGATTACCGGTAGGGGACTTCAGCATTGCCTTTTTCCTTTGATCTGAGGTCACGGTAATGCTGCTGCGCTTAAATTGATCATAGATTACCGGTAGGGGACTTCAGCATTGCCTGAAATACAAACTGATCCTTTGTTGCACTAGGGTCAACATATTTGAATAATGAAACCATTAAATATTTTTTGTCCGACACCGTTACGCCAAATGGTTACATATTTAACTTTATCTTGGTCCTCTACAAAGCTACCCAAATTATTACCCTGGGGTCAACAGGATTGAATAAGACAACCATCAAATATAATTTTGTCCGACGCCATTAGGTTAGGTGTTCGACATTCGACATATGACATCATCTTGAGGACATCTTCAACTCTATGAATTAAAAAACTATCAAATATCTTCAGGCCTAAAACTATAGACCCTAGTGTTTTTTTTTAATTTACAATTGAAACCCGTTTAAGGGTCTATTAACAGATTGTACAACATTGTCAAATTTGTCTCTTTGTCATGAGTATTATTTACTGGGAACGGAGTTCTTAGTTGACAAGCTACGGGAAAAGTCTCGTGTAGAACATAAATAGAGTACAATGGAGTGAGCAGTGTTTGCCAATCACTACAAAATGATCATATTCAAATAGAGAATAATTTATGATAATCGTTTTAGAAAAAAGAGTTATAACTCGTCAGTTAAGAAAATAATGTTTATTGTACTAATCAAGAACGACACTTGCTTCCAGATAAATTTCGAAATTTAAAATAATCTGCCATAATGTACCTACTGTAAAACAGTTTAATACGTATTAATTTTATATAGTGAATAAATATTAACCTGACGTTAACCTTTATGCAGAATAAAATTAAATCGAGATGACGCGTTATAAATCAATAATCGGCCTCCCATCGAGAATTGTCGGACTGACTCGATAATCACCGTTATTTCTGATACAGTTGAACGAGTTGCGAGTTAAAAATTGAAGTGAGTAAAGAGCAATACATCGTACCGTTTAAAGTATACATATATCAGACTATTTTCTCGTGCATTGTGTTTTATTTAAAATATGAGCTGGCGACACGACTCATCTGATTGCAGCGAAGATGATAATTGATATTTATTGTATTTCTGTATTTTGCCGTGCAATTGATGTAATAAATCAAATGTGATTAGATCTAATTACAAAATAATAAAACTTTAATTATAGATGAATAAAAATACAAAAAATAAAAGAGTGTATGAAATAACACATTTTTGTGGACAATTTAACAATATTCTTTTTGTACAAATATTAAAAAAAGAAAAAGAATTGCGCATGATTGGGCTCGAACCAACACCTACTTAATTACAGTAGTTCACAGTCAATCTCGGTATCATCGGCGCTATAGAGTCATTCCTTATAACTCACAAACAATTACATACTTATATAAAGTACATGATCAGTTAACACGTGCTTCTTCGTATGAATGATACGCGGAATCTACCGAAGGTATAAATAGACAGACAATGAAGCGTGAAATTATTACAATGAGGGTACCAACGTCAGGTTAATATTTATTTACTATAATAACATATGATTTGCTTAAAGAAGTCTGTAGTCAGTATAGATAAATAGTATTAAGAATAAAAAAAACATACTGTACTGTTAAGAGAACATATCTCACCGTCTTGTTTACTTTTTTCTTGTTTCAAATCAATAATTTCTTTTTCCATTTGCATTTTGTGCAAATATATTTTAATAACTATATAATCGTCATGCTTTTAAATCATTTAACATAGTTTGAATTGAAAATGCAAAAAGGCCACATTATATGGAACGGAATGTGTATTTTCACTTTTGATGTTACGTCTAAAAATCATGTTAGTACGATATGTTATCCGGTTCCTCCAACCAATTACCAAGTAACATTACAAATTAAACATTAACCATTTGTATTAAAACGATAACTGGCAAATAGAAAAATACTTAGGTAAAGAGTATATTATGTAATATAATGATAAGTGATTTTTTAGTTACGAAATTAAAGAAACTACTTACCAGCTTAACTAGTAACTTGACTAGCTAACCTTATAATTTACTACGAAATAATGACGTTGTCATGTAACATACATTTTCCATCAGAAAACAATGAATACATTCTTATTAATTTCTTTGTTGTCCGTAAAACTATACCCAGTGTAGATAAATTGTATTAAGGCAAATATACAAATACTATTGAAATGAAAACTTACTGTACTCTTGAGTGAAGATATCTCTTTATCATGTTTACTTTTTTCTTGCTTCAAATCATCTACTTCCCCCTTCATCTGAAATATATTCAAATATGTTGTAATTACATAAATTCACACTGTTCTGTTTATAAATCATAAAAGATTATTTAAATTGCTGAAAAAAGACATATGTATTAACAAAAAGTCTATATTTAAAAAGATTTTTTAACGTTTGTTAACCATGCTAGTACAATGTATAAAGCACACACCTAACTAACTTGCCTGGTCGAGCCGCTTACACAGATTTATTTTTATAGAAGACACTTAATATTAATAATATAGTTTAATAAAGTTCGAATAGTTAACCATGTTTCTTGTTGGCACTGAAACTGAAAACACATACTTGAAATAATATAACACACCACTGAAAAGGAATGTATACTTTTCTGACTTGTTTATTCGCTCAGTGATGTGTGATATTTTGCCTTCTAGTACAATAGTCTGACTCTCCGAATTTTGAAATGAGTACTTATACGCAATTTTACATTACATGGTGGCATAATTTAGCCGACTAAAATGTAAGGTATATCTTAACTATTTAATCACTTCCCGCTTATCCATTAACACTAACAATTTAGTAGTTAATCACAAAATTAACTTGTTAGTTTAGTTCGTTAAGTGATTATCTTCTTATGTAACTTTATAACTCCTTACGAGTTAACGATTTTGTATTATCGGAAAGTGATTAACTAGATACGTACGTAGCTTACGCTTACATTATAATAAATTGAAAGTGTATTTTGACTTTTGATGTTACGTCTATGGAACCATTTTAGTACTATACATTATCCCGTTCCTCTAACCAATTCACAAGTAAAATAACAAATAAATCACTTACCACTTGTATTAAACGATAACTGGTAAGTAGTGAAATACTTAGGTAAATAGTTTATCAAATAATTAAATTGTCCGTCAAGTAATAATTTAGCTACGAAATTAGACAACTATTTACCAGTTTACAATTTTATATAATTGATCAGGGATTTATAGAAACGTGACTAGCTAACACTATAATTATCTTCACTTTAATGACGTTACCACAAGATAATCATATTTCACCAGAAAACCTGAGTATACACCTAACAATTACTTTGTTGGTAGTTCAGCTTATAGCGATTACAACTATACTCAGTCCAAATAAATTGTACAAATATACAAATAATATTGAAATGAAAACATACTGTACTCATTAGTGACGATATCTCTTTATCGTGTTTACTTTTTTCTTGCTTCAGATCATCTACTTCCCCCTTCATCTGAAATATATTCAAATATGTTGTAATTACATAAATTATCACTGTTCTGTGTATAAATCATCAAATATTATTTAAATGGCTCACAAAGAACAAAAAGTCTACATTTAAATTGAATTGTAACGTTTAATGACCATGCTAGTGCAATGTGTAAACCGCACACCTAACTAACTTGACTGGACGAGCCGCTGGCATTTCTATAGAGGACACTTGATATTAGTAATATAGTATAATATAGTTAACCCCGTTTCTTCTTGGCACTAGAAAATAAACTTCTACTTGAAAAAATACAACATAACACCGAAGCATACTTATTTGAATTGTTTATTCGCTTTGTGATGTGTGATATTTTGCCTTCCAGTACAATAGTCTGACTCTCCGACTTTCGAAATGAGAACTTATACGCAATTTTACAATACATGATGGCATAATTTAGCCGACTAAGTAGTAAGGTATATCTTCACCATTTAATCACTTACCTCTTATCCATTAGCACTAACTTTTTAGTAGTAAATGACAAAATTAACTTGTTACCTTACCAGTAAACTATTTTATATTATTGAAAAGTGATTAACTAGAAACATACGTAGCTAACGATGTAATTGTCTTCTTAATAAAATAGAGATCGAATAGCAAATATAATTTAATTCATATTAGGCCTTTATATATGCTTTTGAAAAAACATTGACTGAATAATCATACTTATCAATGACTTTGTTTAATAACAAATTTAATCAGTCCTGTAAAATTCCATTTAGACAAAACTAACAAATTGAATTAAAATAAAAACTTGTAAATATTGTAATCTTGCAAGAAGATAAATATTATATATTTAACTTTACAGTAATACTATTCAGGAATAAATGAAGAAAATGGTAAACCAATGTAAATATCTGGCAAACCGAAAACATGCCATCGTATTTACCTAGTTCAGTTATTTTAATTAGGTTAAAAATGTTCCAGCTGTCTTCAGCAAAGTTATCTCAACATGTGAATAAATTTTTCTCTACTAAAACTCTTTATTTTGTTTCCCATTAACAAGATTTATAATATATCGTATTTAGTTACACACAAATTGATTAACATTTAGTGATATATATATATATCATGGTATGTACATATACAAACAAGCACACACACCATAACACACCCGTAGGCGCTCAAACACTCACACGCCACCTACACGCTCACACACTCTCACTTAACACCCCCTGCAACGAACACTAACCAGGAAATAGCCAATACCAAAAGTATTGAATTAAATTGCATAGGGAAACAATATCTTTACTGTTAGGAGTAGATATCTCTCTTTCTTGTGAACGTTTTTCTTGCATCTAATCCTTGAAAATCTTTCTTCATATATTTCAAAAGTTTGTACACGTGGCTAATAATTATCAAACAGAATTTGAATTTATTATAAAGAAATACGAAGTTGAAACCACATTAAGCCGGATTTTACACCTGATTTGTTAAATAAATAATAGGTTTTTGTTACTATAAAAGGAAGTTATATTGAGATGAATCAATTTGTGCATTTTTATATTGATTTCACTGCTGTGGGAGAGACTATGAGAGAAATCAATATTATTGTCAATTGTTCATGGAATTGTATGTACAAATGTCAATTTTTTAGAATTAAGCGAGGAAAAGTTAAAGTATCATTCTTTCATGGTATATAACCATGTAATGTTTTAAAGTATGATACTGTATAGCGGGTTATTTCTGCGGGGCAAAATTTTGCGTAAACAAGAGAGTTTTGTATTGGCGGAAATTACACTGAGCGCCAAATTTAAATATCCCGGTAAAAGATGGTCAAAGGGATATAACTCTGTCCGCCTGGTTCGTATACGGTAACCTTCCTGTATTATAATAGACGATTATAGGATTATATAAATAAAGTCGTGAAATCAGAATGAGAAGGTAAGTATTAGTTGGTGTAAATGTTTGTTCTGTTGATTAGGTAAATGTGTTGATTACTTGAAAAATAAATACAGCTGTATTTGATTTGTGTTCACTCTATTATATAATAATAAAAAATACCCGTGTTTGTATTCGATTTAAGTTCACTCTATAATTAAAAGATTCTCGTGTTTGTATATGAGTTTTAGCTTGTGCGATGTTCAGTATCTGCACTGTTAAATTTGGGCTGTTGCATTTCATTTGTGGTTTTGAAACTGTAGGATTCGAAACATGGATAAGTGGTTGAAACGTGGAAATTTTGAGATAAAAAAGCCTCCATTAATATTATTGCCAGATCCAACAAAAATTACGGATTCAAATGTAGCCAGTGCAGTAACGGCAGCAAATGATAGTGTTTCCAAGGAATTAGAACCGTCCGAATCGACTTCCAGTGGCAGAAAACGACATAGATCAGGGCAATATATAACATATTCGCCAGAAGTTAGGTTGCGAATAGCCAAACATTGTATAGACCATGGGCCGATGAAAACGATTTTGTATTATTGGAAAGTGATTAACTAGATACTTACGTAGCTCACGATGTAATTGTCTACTTAATAAAATAGAGATCTAATAGCATATATAATTTAATTCATATTAGGCCTTTATATATGTGAAGTTCAATTATGCTTTAAAAGATCTGACTGAATAGTTGTATACTTATCAATCACTTTGTTCAATAAATGACAATAACAAAAGTACTCAGTCCCGTAAAATAAGATTCGGACAAAACATGCAAATTGTATTGAAATAAAAACTTAAAATTAACTTTAAAACAAATATTGTAATCTTGCAAGAAGATATCTATTATATTTGACTTTACAGTAATGCTATTCAGGAATTGATTAAATGAAAAATGAGAAAAATAATCCAATGTTAATATCTGGCAAACCAGAAATAAGTCATCAACTGTACCTAGTTTAGTTAATTTTAATTAGGTTAAAAACTTGCAGCTGTCTTCAGAAAAGCTTTCTCAGCATATGGTTAAGATTTGCTTTACTTAAACTCTTCATTTTGTTCCCATTACCAATATTTATAGTATATCGTAATTAGTTACACAAAAATGGATTTATATTTAATGATATTTATATCATGTTATGTACAGTCACATACAAGGACACACACCATAACACCTCCTCAAGCACTCAAACGCTCACACGCCCCCCCCCACCCCCACTCACTTTACACCCCCTGCTACAAACACAAACCAGGAAATAACCAAAATCAAAAGTATTCGATTAAATTGCATAGGACAACATTTTTCTTTACTCTTAAGAGTAGATATTTCTCTTTCGTGTTAACATTTCCTTGCATCAAATCCTTGTAGATCTTTCATCATATATTCTAAAAGTTTGTACATGTGGTTAATAATAATCAAATATAATTTGAATTTATTATAAAGAAATACGATGTGGAAACCACATAAAAGCCGGATTTTACACCTGATTTTGTAAATAGATAATAGGTTTATGTTACTATAAAAAGGAAGTTATATTGAGATGAATCAATTTGTGCATTTTTTATATTGAGTACACTGCTGTGGGAGAGACTATGAGAGAAATCAATATTATTGTCAATTGTTTATGGAATTGTATGTACAAATGTCAATTTTCTAGAATTAAGCGAGGAAAAGTTAAAGTATCATTCTTTCATGGTATATTACCATGTAATGTTTTAAAGTATGATACTTTACTGAATGGAAGACATAGGACATAAATCAATTTGTTGCAAAATATACAAAGAGCAATACTTCAACTCTTAGCACTGAAAAGTTGCGGGTGTTTTATACATGTAATACTTCTATAGCACGAACATGTTGGATGACGCAACACCAACATATAGCAAAGAAAGAATACAAGTGGTAAAACTCCATAATATAATTTACCACATAATAATAAAGTTACATTGTTACAAGCATATGTTACCATTCAACATTGAATTTATATATATCCATAGTTAATTGGTAGTTAAGATTATGACTTTTTTGTTTCCATTGTACACGTTCCAGTTGAATTGAATTTCGACAAATTTATTCTATTCGTTTTGAAATTTAAAAAAGTATTGTTCTCTTTGGAGAACATATCTCACCATCTGTTGACTTTTTTCTTCTTTCAAATAACTAATTTCTTTCTCCATTTGCAATTTGTGCAAATACATTGTATTTTTTAATAACTATATAATCGTCATTTTGTATGCTTTCAAATCATCAAACATAATTTGAATTGAAAATGCAAAAAGGCCACATTTTATGGAACGAAAAGTATATTTTCACTTTTCATGTTACGCCTAAAAATCATGTTAGTACGACATGTTATCCGGTTCCTCTAACCAATTTACAAGTAACATTACAAATTAAACACTTACCAATTGTATTTAAACGATAATTGGTAAGTAGTTTAATACTTAGGTAAATAGTAAATCAAATTATGAACTTGTTCGACAAGTGATTATTTAGTTACGACATTGAAGAAATTATTTACCAGCTTAACTAGTACCGTGACTAGCTAACCATATCATTTACTACAAAATAATGACGTTGTCATGTAACATACATACTCCACCAGAAAACAATAAATATATACTTATGAATCTTTTTGTTGTCCGTTCAACTATGCCTAGTGTAGATAAATTGTAATAGGACAAATATACAAATAGTATTGAAATGAAAACTAACTTCACTCTTGAGTGAAGATATCTCCTCATCTTGTTTACTTTTTTCTTGCTTCAAATCATTTATGTTTTCCTCCGTCTGCAATACATTGAAATATATTAATGTTATATATTATTCGATATTACACAAAAAACTATGATATTATGGTTTCATGACCCACAAGTATACAAATTATACGGTGTTACATTGTTATATGATATTGCATCATTTAGGTGGGGGGTGTTGATACAACGTTCTGGAACAATCTTGAATGTACTACCCAATTGTTATTTTACTATGATGTTTCTAAAATATTCGTGAACGTTCAATGAGTCTTTATAAATGTCACTGGTCCTGGGTTGACTACCATTCAGTCACACTCTTCAGTAAGTATTCTACAGTCATCAAATTTAGTTATAACGTACCAGTCATTTTGGGTGTTCATAAATATTATCAGACAGTGTTGGAATAATAGAATTATCATCTTTATTTTGATTTAAATTGTGGGAATACAACGAGAATATTAGGTTAGTGTCAAACTGTAGTTAGTTTATCCGGCAAGTGGAAGAAAGGTTTTTTCGGCGAGGTTTGCCGACTCGAATAATCCTTTTAGAGACGAGTTAAATACATTTGTATATCTTCATTGCAATTTGTAGCTGGTTTCATTTCTTTTCTGTACCGTAACATGAAATATATTGCTATTAGGCCACAACAAGTTTATGATGTGTTCTACGGATTTTTCTGAAAAAAAAATGGAGCGAGCGTGCAAAGAAAATAAATAAAAAAAGTCTTTATTCACTTGCTTTATATAGCGGTTTGACCAAATTATTATGAGCGAGCAATGAAATAAAAATATGTTTTGTAAAAACCGTCAAAACTAAGGTGGAGCGAATACATAGAACATATGATCAATTTGTTGTGGCCTTACAATAACCTTTACTATTCTTGTTGATAATCATCAAATATGATTTTAATAGCTCACAAAAGGACACATAGAAAGTTTTTTTTTGTATAGGATTTTAACGTGTAATATCCATATTTAATTGCAGTATGTGAACCGCTCATCTCGCCAACTTGCACATGAAGACTTGTGCTAGCTTTCCAATTTTAAAAGGTGCTGAAAATGGTTTCCTGGAAACTGTGCATTCGATGTATAACTTACATTTTAACTCTTATTTTAGCTTTTATCAAACGAACTTGACTGGACACTTTTCTTTACTAGACTTAACTCTCCTTCTTACAAGTAAACAAATAATTTTGTTTGTTAAGTTTTTAATTGAGGAAATGGAGTGTTCAAATGCAGTCAGTATATAACTGAATTGTATTACTATAAATACTTACAGTACTCTTGAGAGAATATATCACACCATCTTGTTTACTTTTTTCTTTTTTCAAATCATTGATTTCTTTCTCCATCTGCAATTTCTGCAAATATGTTTTAATGATTATAATCTACACTTTCATATTGATACGTATTTAACACGAAAAATATATCAGACATTTTGCATGAAGCCTCTTTTGTACAAGTTTACCTGAACCTATAATCCGTTTAAATATTTTTTTAACCTGTTGTAATACATTCTTATTTGTATTTTTGTTATATACACATGTGTTCTAATATGTTTTTAATTGGATTTTAACGCCGTGTCAACACAATTTAGTTCATTTTTCGGCATTCAGCGCACCTAACCTAGCTTTCCTGGACCCTTGTCGATATCCAGTATTCACTAACCCTTTCACAAGGCCAAAAACTTCTCCATAGTATCTATAAATGGGGGGAAATTGATAATAATGTCAAATGTTCATGAAAAGGTATAACCTCCCCGGCAGGGATTTCAAATCCGAGATTTCGAATCCCGGCGCGCTTACAACTGCGCTAGCGACCAGGGTTGTATTCTAATTTGTATTGTTGTAAAATGTTTTATTTGTAATAAAAGCTTTTTATTAATTTTATTTATATTTGTGTTTTATCTTTGTTCTGTTCAATTATGCTCTATAAAACATTGAAGCAACAGTATTATTGTAAGAACAAAAATGCTGTTTTTATCTTTTGGATTTAAAAGTTTTAAGGTATAATTATCATTATAGTACAATATGAAAACCGCCCACCTTACAAACGTGCCTCCAAATCTTCCATTACTAGTGACAGTTTGCAATTTTTGCAAGGATTCGAAAAAGATTTCATGGTAACTGTGTATTCAATGTATAATTTAC
This sequence comes from Mactra quadrangularis, assembly GCA_025267735.1. Taxonomy (NCBI): domain Eukaryota; kingdom Metazoa; phylum Mollusca; class Bivalvia; order Venerida; family Mactridae; genus Mactra; species Mactra quadrangularis. The sequence goes on from CM046311.1 coordinate 49,373,868, forward strand.
ATATTATAGCACTTTTCACAATTTTTTACGCTTATTATATTTTTCCGTAACTAAGCATAGTAGTTAATCTAAGAATATAAATATTTTCATCACTTGGTTGGCAAAACAGAAACTGATGTTTCAAATGTAGTCATAATTGTTTCATTGCGTAACAACAAAAGCTTACTGTTAATTCCAGAGAAGATATCACACTATCTTGTTGACGTTTTCCTTGTTTCACATCCATGATTTCTTTTCCCATTTTATCTTTTTCTTGTTTTAGATCTTTGATATCTTTATCCATCTGCAATATGTTCCAATCGTAAATATTAAACTAAACAATCTATCGCATTGATTGGTCGCAAAGCCTTAATTGTTTGTTTGTTTCTTAGTTGAGTTTAACACCAAAGGAACAGATTGACTGTATAGGTTGTATCACGGCGGTCAGTCAACCTATCCACTACTCATGAAAAGGCTAAATATCTAGATTAAGCTGTTAACTTACTACTAAACGCACACTTCCTTCAGTGACTGACACCTGCCCTACATAATTAAAAATCACTGGCAAAAAGGAAAATGGCAGAAGAAAACAAATCATCAAAAAGCTCCACGAAAGTATGCCCCGCCCGGGAATTCGACCTCTCGATCAGTAGACTTTCGTGCTACCAACTTAGTTGGCCTAGCGGCCGGCCTTGAATCATTTTGAAAAGGCAATAAATATGAAGAAGTAATCTTATTGTTTGAAATAATCTATTTCCGTTAAGCATAAAGCTTCAATGATTATTATTTAAGATTTGACAAAATCTAAGTATAATTATTTAAGATATGACGTTATCTCGACGTTTTCGAAAAAGATTTGTCAGAGGTCAATTTTGGCCCCATTTCAAAGGTACACAATTTTGAATAAAATGCATTTAAGTTTAAAACTATAACGCCTTGCTTTTCTAAATTAGACATGATCTCGATGTCCTCTATAAAAGTTGCCCGAATTATTACCCTAGGGTCAATATTGGCCCATCACAATGGTCAACAAATAAGAAAACATTTTAATATATCTTGTTCTTAAATCATTAGGCCTTGGAATTTCATATTTAACGTATGGCATCATTTTGAGGCCCTCTACAAATGTTGCCCAAATCATTACCCTAGTGTCAACCCCAAGGGACAATAGAGCTCTCTAAATAAGAAAACTAGCATAAATATATTTTTTCTGTCACCGCTATGCCTAGATGTTCCATAATTGAGTTTTGACATCATATTGCGGTCCTCTACAAAAGTTGTCAAAATTATGACCCTGTGGTCAATATTGGCCCTCTCCCAGGGGCAGGGGTCAATTGTTTAAAGTGAGGAAATCATCCAATATATTTTGTTTAACACCGCAAGGTTCCGTATTTGACTTCATCTTGAAGTCCTCTACAAAGCAACACATGCTCAAATTATAAGTCCCCTACGGGTATTTACATCGGAGGAGATGATAGGTTTGCACTCCGTCCGTCTGTCCGTCCATCTGTCCTTCCGTCTGCCTGCTAATCGCTTAAATCTTGATCCCGCGATATCGAAAAAAGTATCCAAGCTATGTCGCTGAAACTTGGTATTTAATACACTGCAGTAAGTAGATTATGCAAGTCATTGTCTTTTGTTTTTCTAACTAAAATTTTGGTTGCTATGGATACGAAAATAGTCACAATTTGATAAAAAATGTTTTATCCTGGTGTAATTTATGATTATATCCAAGCTATTTCGACGAAACTTGGTATGTGAATAAATGGTGTTACATGATATAAAAGTATATGTATGCAATGTGAAATAATTATCTTTTATCAGAATATCCTAGAGGTTTTCAAACTGTTCTTTTTGTTTACATTGTATGCAGAGTTATATATTTTATTTTTTGTGGAAAATTCTAGGCTGTTCCTTTTATTATGGAACCAACTTGATCATTCTACAATTTTCTGGAATGTTCCGCATGTGTATATAAGGATTACTGGTCCTGGGTTAGGGGTGCAGATTATTTCAGTCATTAAAAGCCATTCTACCAGACATAGTGTTGAAATAAATGGAATATTAAATTCACATCTATCTTCGGATTTAAATTGTGGGAATAGTTTGATTATTCGGTTCACATTTAAAGTTGGACTTAAAATTTGGTATACTTGGATATTTAATGTTGGATTTCAACCAGGATCAGTTAACTGTAGGATTTTACATAGATCAGATTATATTTAAAATAATATATTTTCTTCTGTTTGTAACTTTCGATACAGTTCTGTTGATAAATACACTTTTATCGGTTCATTATAGTTTTTCGCTGTCTTCATTCATTTTCTGTACCGTTACAACGTTAATTATGCACATTGTTGTCGTTTCTTTTTCCAAATTTTGGATGCTATGGATACGGAATTAGTCAAACTTTGATTATAAAGCGTGTATTCCTGTGTATCACATTCTCTATCCAAACTTGTTACTTGAACATGTTGCAATTAGTAGATTATGCACATAGTTGCATTTTCTTTTTTTGGTTAAAAGTCTGGCTGCTATGGATACAGAAATTGCTAAATTTGATAAAAAATATTGTAATTAGGCGTAACGTATAATCTATTCAACCTATATTGATAAAACTTATCATGTAAATATGTGCGAATAGCCCCTGGTTCAAGGGTGTGCCCTATTGCTTCTGAAACTCCGGGGTCAGAGGTCATCAGATCTTCCCTGGGGATAGCCCTCCATCTCCAACAGTCACAGGCTTGACAACACACAGGCGTATAATACCAGCCATGTAATGCAATTGCCTTTTTCCTTTGGTGTGAGTTCACGGTAATGCTGCTGCGCTTAAATTGATCATAGATTACCGGTAGGGGACTTCAGCATTGCCTTTTTCCTTTGATCTGAGGTCACGGTAATGCTGCTGCACTTAAATTGATCATAGATTACCGGTAGGGGACTTCAGCATTGCCTGAAATACAAACTGATCCTTTTTTGCACTAGGGTCAACATATTTGAATAATGAAACCATTAAATATTTTTTGTCCGACACCGTTAGGCCAAATGGTTACATATTTAACTTTATCTTGGTCCTCTACAAAGCTACCCAAATTATTACCCTGGGGTCAACAGGATTGAATAAGAAAACCATCAAATATAATTTTGTCCGACGCCATTAGGTTAGGTGTTCGACATTCGACATATGACATCATCTTGAGGACATCTTTAACTCTATGAATTAAAAAACTATCAAATATCTTCAGGCCTAAAACTATAGACACTAGTGTTTTTTAATTTACAATTGAAACCCGTTTAAGGGTCTATTAACAGATTGTACAACATTGTCAAATTTGTCTCTTTGTCATGAGTATTATTTACTGGGAACGGAGTTCTTAGTTGACAAGCTACGGGAAAAGTCTCGTGTAGAACATAAATAGAGTACAATGGAGTGAGCAGTGTTTGCCAATCACTACAAAATGATCATATTCAAATAGAGAATAATTTATGATAATCGTTTTAGAAAAAAGAGTTATAACTCGTCAGTTAAGAAAAAAATGTTTATTGTGCTAATCAAGAACGACACTTGCTTCCAGATAAATTTCGAAATTTAAAATAATCTGCCATAATGTACCTACTGTAAAACAGTTTAATACGTATTATTTTTATATAGTGAATAAATATTAACCTGACGTTAACCTTTATGCAGAATAAAATTAAATCGAGATGACGCGTTATAAATCAATAATCGGCCTCCCATCGAGAATTGTCGGACTGACTCGATAATCACCGTTATTTCTGATACAGTTGAACGAGTCGCGAGTTAAAAATTGAAGTGAGTAAAGAGCAATACATCGTACCGTTTAAAGTATACATATATCCGACTATTTTCTCGTGCATTGTGTTTTATTAAAAATATGAGCTGGCGACACGACTCATCTGATTGCAGCGAAGATGATAATTGATATTTATTGTATTTCTGTATTTTGCCGTGCAATTTATGTAATAAATCAAATGTGATTAGATCTAATTACAAAATAATAAAACTTTAATTATAGATAAATAAAAATACAAAAAAATAAAAGAGTGTATGAAATAACACATTTTTTTGGACAATTTAACAATATTTTGTTTGTACAAATATTAAAAAAAGAAAAAGAATTGCGCATGATTGGGCTCGAACCAACACCTACTTAATTACAGTAGTTCACAGTCCATCTCGGTATCATCGGCGCTATAGAGTCATTCCTTATAACTCACAAACAATTACATACTTATATAAAGTACATGATCAGTTAACACGTGCTTCTTCGTATGAATGATACGCGGAATCTACCGAAGGTATAAATAGACAGACAATGAAGCGTGAAATTATTACAATGAGGGTACCAACGCCAGGTTAATATTTATTTACTATAATAACATATGATTTGCTTAAAGAAGTCTGTAGTCAGTATAGATAAATAGTATTAAGAATAAAAAAAACATACTGTACTGTTAAGAGAACATATCTCACCGTCTTGTTTACTTTTTTCTTGTTTCAAATCAATAATTTCTTTTTCCATTTGCATTTTGTGCAAATATATTTTAATAACTATATAATCGTCATGCTTTTAAATCATTTAACATAGTTTGAATTGAAAATGCAAAAAGGCCACATTATATGGAACGGAATGTGTATTTTCACTTTTGATGTTACGTCTAAAAATCATGTTAGTACGATATGTTATCCGGTTCCTCCAACCAATTTACAAGTAACATTACAAATTAAACATTAACCATTTGTATTAAAACGATAACTGGCAAATAGAAAAATACTTAGGTAAATAGTATATTATGTAATATAATAATAAGTGATTTTTTAGTTACGAAATTAAAGAAACTACTTACCAGCTTAACTAGTAACTTGACTAGCTAACCTTATAATTTACTACGAAATAATGACGTTGTCATGTAACATACATGTTCCATCAGAAAACAATGAATACATTCTTATTAATTTCTTTGTTGTCCGTAAAACTATACCCAGTCCAAATAAATTGTATTAGGGCAAATATACAAATACTATTGAAATGAAAACTTACTGTACTCTTGAGTGAAGATATCTCTTTATCATGTTTACTTTTTTCTTGCTTCAGATCATCTACTTCCCCCTTCATCTGAAGTACATTTAAATATATTGTAATTACATAAATTCACACTGTTCTGTTTATAAATCATCAAATATTATTTAAATTGCTGACAAAGGACATATGTATTAACAAAAAGTCTATATTTTAAAAGGTTTTTTAACGTTTGTTAACCATGCTAGTACAATGCATAAAGCACACACCTAACTAACTTGCCTGGTCGAGCCGCTTACACAGATTTATTTTTATAGAAGACACTTAATATTAATAATGTAGTTTAATAAATTTCGAATAGTTAACCATGTTTCTTGTTGGCACTGAAACTGAAAACATATACTTGAAATAATATAACACACCACTGAAAAGGAATGTATACTTTTCTGACTTGTTTATTCGCTCAGTGATGTGTGATATTTTGCCTTCTTGTACAATAGTCTGACTCTCCGACTTTTGAAATGAGTACTTATACGCAATTTTACATTACATGGTGGCATGATTTAGCCGACTAAAATGTAAGGTATATCTTAACTATTTAATCACTTCCCGCTTATCCATTAACACTAACAATTTAGTAGTTAATCACAAAATTAACTTGTTAGTTTAGTTCGTTAAGTGATTATCTTCTTATGTAACTTTATAACTCCTTACGAGTTAACGATTTTGTATTATTGGAAAGTGATTAACTAGATACGTACGTAGCTTACGATTACATTATAATACAGTCCAACTTGTGCTAACGGCCACCTCCGAATAGCGGGCACCTGCCGACAGCGGCCATTTCGATTTCCCCCCGACCGAAAACGCTCTTAAAAAGGCCGTGAATAACGGCCACCTGTCGTCTGCGACCAGCGGCCAGTCAAAACTATCCCCGCGGCCAGTTTCTAACTGTGAACAACGGCCAGACGATTGTTTGAAGACAGTTTTTCGTGTCATGGCGATTTCGAAAGAAGGCCGCCATTTTTGTTAAAGTTAAGCTAAAAACCCGTAATCCGATTTTTTCCGGATTTTCGTAAACAGACAATCTTGAGTACGATTTTATTAGTTATTATCAAGGTGTAGACAATTTTCTCGTCACCTTATTATAAAAATATGTTAATGTATCCTTTTATTGTTAAATTTATTAGTAAATCGGGAGTAAATTACGTCATGTGATGACCTTTTGTTAATTAGTTTTGAATGTTTGGAGACTGCACTAGGTTTGTTTTTCACACGTCCGGCAGTTAGATAAATGTATGTGACACGCTGATAATTCCTAAATCTGTTCAACTGTGACCGCTGTATACAGGTAATTTGACAACTGGGAAAAGATAGAAATACTATACAAAAGGTCAAAGAAGTGAGAATTTGTTGAGTGCATTTGTTAATGTTGAGGGCATAGCATGAAATGTAGCTGCCAATAAAAAATCACTGATTTCTTTGTTTTAGTCATTCTTTGTTCAAAGTTTTGTTTTATTCATTTATAGTCACAACTTCAATATGATAATGTGAATAATGAATAAAGGTGGAAAATAAAAACAATTTTAATTATCGATTCATGCTAAATTCGTTCAACTGTGACCACTGTATACAGGTAATTTGACAACTGGGATAAGATAGAAATACTATACAAAAGGTCAGAGTAGTGAGACTTTGTAGTGTGCAATTGTTAATGTTGAGGGCATAGCATGAAATGTAGCTGCAAACAAAAAATCACTGATTTCTTTGTTTTAGTCATTCTTTGTTCAATTTTTTTTCCGTTTATTGTCACAAATTCAATAATGATAATGTGAATAATGAATTAAGGTTGAAAATAAAAACCATTTTAATGATTAATTCATGTTAATTATGAACTCTGTCTCTCAAGTCTAACGAAACATGGCCTGTTTGTTCCTCCCTCCGAACAAAGGCCACCTGTGAACAAAGGCCACTTTTCTCTTTTCCCTTGGCCGGCCGTTGTTCACAGGTTGAACTGTAAATTGAAAGTGTATTTTGACTTTTGATGTTACGTCTATGGAACCATTTTAGTACTTTACATTATCCCGTTCCTCTAACAAATTCACAAGTAAAATAACAAATTAATCACTTACCACTTGTATTAAACGATAACTGGTAAGTAGTGAAATACTTAGGTAAATAGTTTATCAAATAATTAAATTGTCCGTCAAGTAATAATTTAGCTACGAAATTAGACAACTATTTACCAGTTTACAATTTTATATAATTGATCAGGGATTTATAGAAACGTGACTAGCTAACACTATAATTATCTTCACTTTAATGCCGTTACCACAAGATAATCATATTTCACCAGAAAACCTGAGTATACACCTAACAATTAATTTGTTGGTAGTTCAGCTTATAGCGATTACAACTATACTCAGTCCAAATAAATTGTACAAATATACAAATAATATTGAAATGAAAACTTACTGTACTCATTAGTGACGATATCTCTTTATCGTGTTTACTTTTTTCTTGCTTCAGATCATCTACTTCCCCCTTCATCTGAAATATATTCAAATATGTTGTAATTACATAAATTATCACTGTTCTGTGTATAAATCATCAAATATTATTTAAATGGCTCACAAAGAACAAAAAGTCTACATTTAAATTGGATTGTAACGTTTAATGACCATGATAGTGCAATATGTAAACGGCACACCTAACTAACTTGACTGGACGAGACGCTGGCACAGATTCATTTCTATAGAGGACACTTGATATTAGTAATATAGTTTAATATAGTTCGAATAGTTAATCCTGTTTCTTCTTGGCACTAGAACTTAATACTTCTACTTGAAATAATACAACATACCACCGAAGCATACTTATCTGAATTGTTTATTCGCTTTGTGATGTGTGATATTTTGCCTTCCAGTACAATAGTCTGACTCTCCGACTTTCGAAATGAGAACTTATACGCAATTTTACATTACATGCTGGCATAATTTAGCCGACTAAGTAGTAAGGTATATCTTCACCATTTATTCACTTACCTCTTATCCATTAGCACTAACTTTTTAGTAGTAAATGACAAAATTAACTTGTTACCTTACCAGTAAACGATTTTATATTATTGAAATGTGATTAACTAGAAACATACGTAGCTAACGATGTAATTGTCTTCTTAATAAAATAGAGATCGAGTAGCATATATAATTTAATTCATATTAGGCCTTTATATATGCTTTTGAAAAAACATTGACTGAATAATCATACTTATCAATCACTTTGTTTAATAACAAATTTAATCAGTCCAGTAAAATACCATTCAGACAAAACTAACAAATTGAATTAAAATAAAAACTTGTAAATATTGTAATCTTGCAAGAAAATAAATATTATATATTTAACTTTACAGTAATACTATTCAGGAATAAATGAAGAAAATGGTAAACCAATGTAAATATCTGGCAAACCGAAAAAATGCCACCATATTTACCTAGTTCAGTAATTTTAATTAGGTTAAAAATGTTCCAGCTGTCTTCAGCAAAGTTATCTCAACATGTGAATAAATTTTTCTCTACTTAAACTCTTTATTTTGTTCCCCATTAACAATATTTATAATATATCGTAATTAGTTACACACAAATTAATTAACATTTAGTGATATATATATCATGGTATGTACATATAAACAAGCACACACACCATAACACCCCCGCAGGCGCTCACACACTCACACGCCACCTACACGCTCACACACTCTCACTTAACACCCCCTGCAACGAACACTAACCAGGAAATAACCAATACCAAAAGTATTGAATTTAAATTGCATAGGGCAACAATAACCTTTACTGTTAAGAGTAGATATCTCTCTTTCTTGTGAACGTTTTTCTTGCGTCTAATCCTTGAAAATCTTTCTTCATATATTTCAAAAGTTTGTACACGTGGCTAATAATTATCAAACAGAATTTGAATTTATTATAAAGAAATACGATGTGGAAACCACTTAAAAGCCGGATTTTACACCTGATTTGGTAAATAGATAATAAGTTTATATTACTATAAAAGGAAGTTATATTGAGATGAATCAATTTGTGCATTTTTATATTGATTTCACTGCTGTGGGAGAGACTATGAGAGAAATCAATATTATTGTCAATTGTTTATGGAATTGTATGTACAAATGTCAATTTTCTATAATTAAGCAAGGAAAAGTTAAAGTATCATTCTTTCATGGTATATTACCATGTAATGTATTAAAGTATGATATTTTACTGAATGGAAGACATAGGACATAAATCATTTTTTTGCAAAATATACAAAGAGCAATAATTCAACACTTAGCAAGAAAAAGTTGCGTGTGTTTTATACGTTTGATACTTCTATGTCATGAACTTGTTGAATGACGCAACATCATTATATAGCAAAGTAAGAATACAAATAGTAATACTCCATAATTCAGCGGAATGAGTTTAACTCTGTTTATCACATAATATATCATCATTGTATAATGATTGATTGCGATCTGACCAGAAATGACAGTGGTGCTAGTCATTTAAAAAACTTTAAAACATTAATAATAGAGGGCATAAAATCTAAACATGCAACCACGTAGAGTTATGACCATAACATCATTCTGAATATCAAATGGTTTGTTATCATTATGTTTGAGGACACATGTCTTCATGTCTGAGAAAACTTACCTTTTCGTCAAGTGAGCACAATTCAATTTTCCGCTGTTCACATTCCTGAGACAACTTTGTGATCTGCAAACATTTAAAAATAAAACGTTTGATACTTATATGCCTTTACAGTTCTAGCTAGGATTGTTGTCAAAATGTTACAAATATTTATTACTTGGCATATTCTCTTTATTTCCACCATTCAGGTGATATACATAATTATAAACATACAAAATACAATCTACTTGTGTGAACAAATAAACAGATAAACAGAATGTAAACTGAAAATAAACAAATAAACTGCATGTTTGTATATAATGTTATGTTTAAACCGAATTTCACATTTGTAATTTTGTCTGTAAGTAGACTGTTCATAATTTATAATGTTTTAACACCGTGTAAATGAATGTGCGCAATTGTATTATATATAAATATTGTTAATTGTTATCACTCATAAAATGATTTATAACATTGATGTTAAATAGAGTCTCTATGAAATTTTCACCGGATAAATTACTCAATACGGCAAAGATTATTTGAACAGTGTCTATGCACATATATATAGCTTAAGAATTGCAGTCTCATAATGAACTTGCGAGCATTCTGCTACTAAATGTCTTTGCATATCTGTGATTGATAAATGACACAGTGTACAATTTTGAATATCTCTACGATTGTAGGCGAATGCCAAGAATTTCACTGTTTTTATTGCATGTATAATGTCTGTCTTACTTATGGCACATAACCATATAATAGATAGGGTGATCTCTACCTGGATATCTTTTAGACGCGTATGGTCAGTATTTCTAGAAATATCTGTTAACCATGTTACATCATGAAGGACTATGATATTGTCGTAAAACTTTATTAATAATACGCTTCCATACATGTTTAGTAGGTAATCCAGCAGTGTCTAAGTAGACGTTCCAGTATGTACTTAGTCCATACTTATTTAACTTAGAGTAGTTATCTGGAATAAATCCTGTTTGACCAGTATAACCACGTTCAATAAAAAGATGAAGTCTATAGTCAAATATATTCCGCGCAATTAGATTTGAAGGCATAATACATAGTTTGTGAAAGAATGATAGCTTGCGTTTGTTAACTTCAGCTATAAGTGGTAGCCAGCCTATAAGAGACAACACACAATAAGTTCTTATTCGTGCAGGTAAATGTTGAACATGTTTTGCACAGAGACGATGGAAACGTTCAAGTTGTAAGGTGTCCAGGGCTGTTAAATGATTTCATAGTTCAGCTTCATACAGAGCGATTGGTTGCGATACACTTTTTATTATAAAAGCCAGAGTCAATGGATTTATATCACCATGATGTTGTTTTAATGTCAATATTGAGAACAATGATAATCTAGCTTTATGTAGTCGTTCTTCAATTGAATACTTAGGTTTCAATGTATGATGCAGTTTGATGCCCACATGTGTTGCACAGTCACTAGCACAAGAATTGTGTGATTTATATTTATGGCGTAGTTAGGATTTCTTTTTTGGAAAACAACCAATTTACATTTGCTTTCATTAAGTTCATATCCCCATTTATGAGTATAATTGGTTACTCTCGTGATTTGTGATTGCAATGAATACAGTGATGGGGAAATCAGGGTAAGGTCGTCTGCTAGAGTAGGGTTTCCAGTTTGAATGGATCCTACACAAGTACCATGCGGTGAAATTTCTAAATATTTCTAAAGTAGGGTACGTTTTGCTTGTAATTTTTTTAAATAAATAACATTGAGTGCGAATCCAGTTCATTAAAAAACGTTGACAAGATACATCTGAACCTAATTAAATTTAAATTCCATTAAAAGATAGTAATGTTAATGTCTAATTAGTAAGTGTTTACAGATTTTTAATTATTTGACAGTATCTCTGCGAAATTTTGTATAGTCACTTCTTGTGAAAACGTTGTTATTTCTATCGCGTTTCTTTAAAACAATAGCAAAAAATAGAACAATTCGATGCATACACACGTTTAGCTTACGTGTATTAAATTGTATTATTGTATTTTATATAACCCATTTGTTTATCTTAATAAAATATATTCGATTATCATAGTATGATAATGACTTGACTCACAAATCAATATAAACGATTGAATATAAATGTTTAATAGACATTGTAAGTCGTTTGCAATCACTTTGTTATTACGCGGAAAACATTCCCTTACGTTCAAAATTCACAAAATTCAGTCGTATGTGAAAATAGTGAATTAAAACACATACACTGTTTTTGAATTCTCTTAAACTGTCTTCGTATGCTTTGTTCATCTCCATCTCATGTTGTAATTTACGTGTTAATGTGTGAACCTGAAACTGAAACACGACATACATATAATCAGCATTTCATCATGTCTGGTACCAAATTGTAACTTCGTTGGTTAGAAAAACAGGTATCAAAAAATAACTGCAAATAATTTGTTAATTTTACAATAATGAAATTAGGTATTAAAATAAACAATAATAAAGTAAACGTATATATAAATATAGATATAATACTTCAAATAATTTTGCCGGCTTTTGATTGGCTGATAGAGTCCTAGAAAAAATCCATATACACCGTGTGTGAGTTCATATACACCGTGTCGCCTCGGGTAGCCTCTCAAAATAATTCATATACTACCTGAGCCATCTTGGCGCTGATTGGCTGAAAATACATCACATTCCAAATATGGAACGCATCAATATAAGATGGATTATGTTGAAGTTGAAATTCAGTAAACTAACGTCCATCTTTTTAAACAACCACGGTTCATAGGAATTACTGTCTAATAATTACAACATTTTGTTGTGAATTTTGTTGAAGAACACGCAAAAATAAGCGTGATCGCCAAGAACTAGTTCATGTGTACGACTTCCATATATGGTGAATGCGCAGTAATACACATTTTGGTTAACATGAATTCATAACTTATTTCCGCCATTTTTTAATCGATTCGAAACTGTTATGACAAAAATTCATGACAAGAATGCGCAAGTAAAACATAATAAGGTGCTGTACTATATAAAATAACGTTTTACACAAGGTTTTTAACATGAATTACAAATCTTTTACTTACAATACTCTAAACTGAAGAGACAAAATTTGACTCTTCCGATCAAGGCAAAGCTTCTTTTTCATTCGCATGATTCTGTGACTGTGTGACGAAATATCCAGTTATTATGCAATTAATACAAAGGTTGACTTGCTTCACACTCAGGCAAGCCAAGCTTTGCATTAAGTTTAAATAATGAAACTGGTTGTCAAACGATCTTCTCAAATAAGAATCCACGTATATTCTCACGACTTTCCGTTTCCATAGAACCATCGTGCCATACAGTTTATCCCGTCAGCGAGTAATTCCTTGATACAGTTTATATATCCATATCGCCTGTGTGAATCACTGTAATTTTTCTTCTCAAAAAATCCTTGTACTTCCCGATCTCTAAGTCCACGAGTATTGTTAGTTTAAACGTCAAATAGTAAATCCTACAACACATCAAAACATGGTCGCCACTATGACGTCATCATGATCAAACGTAGATCAAGGTCAGTAAGCAATGGGGTGCGCAGCGGGGAAATTGAAGTAAAAACCGTATTTGTTTTTTGTGTTCTTTTTAGAGCTGTTGACGGATTTTAATTTGATTTGAAGTATTATAAAATTGTAATAAAGATTTCTGACGGTGTATATGGGTCATTCTACCCCTCGAAGCAACATATAACCCCTCGGCTAACGCCTCGTGGTATATGTACTCTCGGGGTAGAAGGACCCATATACACCGTCAAAAATCTTTATAACTAATAATATATATAGTTTCTCTCAACGATTCAGTTTCTAATTAATAATTGTTCCAAATGCCATAGGAGTAATACAATCTACTGCTTGTTATAAACCATTCTGCTAGGTTGTCAGATATGTTCCACAGTATATAGCAGACAATATTATGTACAGAGGATTTTAAAATACCTAATTCATTTTCACGTATTGGTATGGTAACCATAACATTTAGCAGAGCATCCGTCATAATTAACTGAACTAAATACAATATGCGTCGAAAAGAATGACTCCTCAAATGTATGAAATATTATTATACCATTTTTATCGTAACAAACAAAATGATATCCAATTGTGCGAAATTTATCATGATGGGTTGACTAATGGGGTTTACTATGTTTTACATCTAGGAAAACACTATTTAAGTATTACTTCTTTATAATCTATTAAATGCGTTGTAAGGCAACCCATATGACCACTGGTCATGCAAAATTATACTTATATTAATCCAATATTCATTCATAAGTATATGTCATACCTCATTCTGGTTCAACTTCTTTTTTAATTCAGCATTTTTACGTTCGTATTTCTAAAAAACAAAATGTACATTACTTATTAACTATTGTTTTCCCCAGCATCAAAATAATTTTTCGTGAAAAATATCATAAAAATTGTTTTGTGAAAATAAAATTGTTTCAGGAACATTTTGAAAATATGCTCTCAATCCAACTTTAACCAGCAAAACTTTACTCACAAATATTGTGTTTTTGAAATGAGATGAGAGATATACATCAAACATAGTCTAGTGACATGGATCCTTATTATTTAGCGTTTGATATTAAACACTTACAAAAGACGCTGATGTATGAATAATAAAAACTTTGTGTTCCCTCAAATTATCTATATAAATAGACTAAAAAACATAATGATATAAAACTGTTATATAGTTTGAAATAGTTGCATTACTTTGTAACATATGTAAACTTTATACTAACATATAAATGTGTAATATCATGTTAGTTAAACTGTTATCTAAAATAACGTAGACATATTTGTTGCTTTGAAACTAATATCAATACGTTTCACATACTATTGTTTTGCATATCATTCGTACAAAACATAAACCATTACTCTATCTTTTTTGCAAAACGAGAAGTACTTTAGTTTCATAGGAAAGCGATCCATATCAAATTATTCTCATCATGCAAACAATTATAGGTACTATCATCATTGGTTAGATGCTCGCAGATTATAATCCAAAAAAAAGCAATTTAATTCAAACCTCTTTCTTTATCTGTAAGTCTTCATACTGTTCGTTTAGTTGCTCTACCTTATCTTCATACGTCTTTTCTTGTTGCTGCAAGTATAACGAAAAAAAATGTGCTGATATTTTTTACCAAAATTATTTCTTATACGAACAAACTCAGCTACCTGAAACATGTCATACAGAGAATAATGAAAGTTCGCATCAGGTAATGTGTGATGCTTTACTAATGCATGAATGTCCGCGAAGGAAGCTCACCAATTACCATCGAAATCATCGGTAGACACGTTACGCCATGTACTTTGTTTAGTTGTTTTGGAGTTTAACGCCGTAGCAACACATTGCATAGATCATATTACGGCGGCCAGTCAACCTAGTCAATCCTCCTGGAAAGGCTAAATGTCTTTATTTAGCTGTTAACCAACTACTAATCGCATATTTTGTCAGTGACTGACAACTTCCCTACATCATTGAAAATCATCAGTAAGAGAAGATTGGCCGTAGAAATAATTTCATGACAAAGCTCCACGAAAGTTTGCCCCGTCCGGGAATCGAACCAACGGCCCCTCGATCGGTAGAATTTTCGTGCTACCAACTGAGCTAGCTGGGCGGCTACCCATGTACTAACCGGTTGTGTATGATGAGAAAAAATGTTATGGGGATTTAATTTATGATAATGCGTTGCTTATGTTTGATTAAACAAAGTTATCATTATAATTATACAAATAGGCAATACATAAACGACTAAACGTTAAACAAACATGTATAGTGCAATCATTTTCCTGGAATTTAGTCTTTGACTTATTATCAGTGACTTATCAAGTAATGTATGCATATCGTATCAAGTAATCATTGGAGAACAGTTTAATTCAAACCTTTTTCTGTTTCATCAATTCTTCATACCTAATGTTGTGTTTCTTTTCACTTTCTTCCATTTTCAGTTTTTGTTGCTAAGTAAAATAAAAGAAAACGCTTGATGAATAACGTCATATTTCAACAATTTATCAATTGTTATACAATGAAGGGGTCACTATTGTCAAGTTCTTGTACAAAAGTAGGGCCTTCTGAGTTATTCCTTCAAGAAACTCCCAATATTATCTAGTGTCTGCTATCCATGTTAACATCGTAATTTGCAAAAGACTTGGGCAAACTTAAACTAGACGCGAAAAGCAATTGCAAGTTATAAGGGTTTTAAAAAAATTCATGCTTTTATGATGATCAAATTACTGTTTAAACATTTATTACTACATTCATTAATAATAAGATGACAAAATTCTGTTCAACATAATCGATGAATTCATGCTTGGTCATGTTCACAGTAATTGAAAAAACCTACTCATTGTTAAAGCGATTTAGAGTGAAGTTGTATAAATTGTTTTTTAGAAAGCAAATTTGTTATTGATAAATTGACCACGAGTGTTGAGTCAAAGGAGGTCGCTCGAAGATCCGACTTCATTACTTTCGAAGTGTAGCGATGCCACTTGCAAATGTATTCCAAGAGATTAGCTCTCAGATAGATATGCAAATCGTGTTAAAAGCGCTTGATATTTTGTTTTATATTTTGTTTTTAGACTTTAAAATCTGTATAATTTATTGGTCAACGTTACAGTGGTGTTGGCTAGCGAAAAGCAGGTCGGACAGATAAGTGATGTAAGAGTGAGGTAACGGACAGCTATATATTAAACCAAGCAAGTTTCAGCAACTAGTGAGGTACAATGCACTTTTTTCGCTGTCATTGAAATATGATTTTTAACACTTTTCTAGTGCAGCTGTAAGTACAGCTATAAGCATTTTAAATATATATTTTTTACATTAGTATACTAGCCCAAATTTCTAAACCGACGACTTGTAAATTCCATATCTCTTAAAATGATTCATATAATTTAATAATTTTTTTACACATGTGTATTAAAAGTATCGCCATCAATTCGTCGTCACACATCACTAATTCCTTCGGTATTAACATGTTTCTAGCAAAAAGGCGCGAAACGGCGATTTTGCACGAGATGCACTGCATCTTTACATATGAGTTCGGCACGAACACAAATTAGTCAGTATTTACCCGTTGAATTAGAAAAACACAAAAGTTTTGTAGAGAAATGCCCTGAATGAGCTATGAAGTGGGGGGGTGCTGTTGTAATAATACAGGCTGGTACACCTAGATACTAGAGGTATGCTTACTTTTGATAATGTTATCATATTGTTAATTTTATTATGTGCATGTCAAACCAGGAATACGAGGAACATGTGTTTACATTTTTTTTCTTCCAGGTGGCACATATGCTTCACAGACATCACAAGTCCATACAACAACTGTGGCGGACGATCCAGACGACCGGAAGTGTGGCAGACATCGCGCGCCGCCCAAAACGACGCGTCACTACTGCACGTCAGGACAGACACATACGATGTTCACACAGAAGACGTCCCTTTACAACAGCAACGGGGACCGCACACGCTACTCTAGGCCATAATGGACATCCCGTTTCACCCCAAACTGTTATTAACTGACTCAAAGAAGCAGGTCTTCGTGTCCGAAGACCATATGTAGCAATTGTTTTGACGCAAAGAGATCGTCAGCAGCGTCTACGTTGGGCTCGCCATCACGTAAGATGGACTCGAGCTGACTGGGCTAATGTGTTGTTTACTGACGAATCCCGTTTTAATTTGCGGCGGTCTGGTGGACGCGCTAGGGTGTATCGTCGCCAAGGTGAGCGATTTCACGATGCATGTGTTGTGGAGAAGGACCAGTACGGTGGTGGGTCAGTTATGATCAGGGCTGGCTTCTCGCTCCACACAAAGACCAACGCATTTGTGATTCGTGGAAACCTAAATGCTGACAGGTATCAAAATGAAGTTCTTCTCCCTGATGCAATTACTCACATAAGACAAAACAGAGGCATGATATTCATACAGGATAATGCACGACCGCACACTGCAAGGACGACTGTTCAGCTTCTACACGCAAACAACGTCAGGACCCTTGATTTGCCAGCGTGCAGCCGCGATCTTAATTCAATTGAGCATGTCTGGGACGAGGTAGACCGTAGAGTTCGTGAACGCGGACCTCACGTTAATCTGGCCCATCTGGAGGCTGACGTCATCGACTGCTGGGACAACGATACCTTCGTAACTATGCGACGTCGATGAGGGCCCAATGTTTCGCCGTCATTCAAGCGGAAGGTGGACACACTCGCTTTTAAAACTGTTAGCTTGAATGTTGATTTTTTTGTGAAAATGAGTTTCAATATCTTGATGATTTGCAATTGATTATCTTAATGAATTCATTATTTTGAAGAAATAAATTGAGCGATATGTGAGTCTTATGTGTGTCATTCTTTATGCAAATTTTCTTTAGAATAGCTTACAAGACGGCGGAGAAAATTCCACTTATATGAGGTGGCGGTTTAGAAATTTTGGATAGTATATTATCCCTGAAAATATCCCTGTTTTGATGTTTATGACGAATAAATCGTCGTTTAATTACGGTATAATATTGAGAACGAAATTTCGTTCAGTCTTTAACTTGACTTTTACATAACGAACATGTGATTTATCTATCCAAACTTTAAACCTTGATTGTCATATTTGATGTTGCCAATGATGTTATGGCTGCTCCACGTATTCCCTCAGGTGTTTTTAAATCAGCATTCAAACTTATATCTTGTTGTTGTAGAGCTTCTTTTATGTGTTTACTATATTCTCCATTCTCATCATATAGTACCAGAGTGCTCGTTTCTAGCTAATAAAATGTAAATTAAAGGTGAAAATTAGTTTTTCTTTTATTTAATAATGAATAAAAATCATGTGTACTTTAACAATTTTTTATTGTATGTTAGTGTCATCTAGTAATGAATCAATGTAACAATCCTAATCTTTTTTAATACCGATTCCTTTTACTTTACACTTATTGTAATAATGCGCGGGTTATATTCATAAACCAACTTACCCTTAACACTCTGCGGACACTAGTACTTGCTTACCTCTTCGCTTTTCTCCATTTCTTTCTTTATACTTTTATAAAATACACACTTCCTCCATCATATAGAATGGGATAATGACAGAACGAACATTTGAAAACAATTAATTTCGTTTCAATAGTATGTGTATTCATTTGACTGTTAAGAATTTTTACACTTGTAATAAATTCTAAAAAGATACTGCACAATGCTAACGACAGCTTGACACATTAAAATATCGTTATAAACAAATCATAATAAATCTTACCTTTTCAACCTCATTGATAGTTTCAGTTGGGTAATCTGGTATTTTTCCAAGAAAATCTTTGATCAAACAGAAATTGTCGTTCATTTCCTTATCAGTCAATCGATTATTTGC